>ALYI01003658.1:0-49579 GCA_001969225.1 Ceriporiopsis andreanae CBS 279.92 | reverse complement strand
GCAACGCCAACGGCGGCAGCGTCGCTAACGTTGCCACTAGCCCCTGGGGATCCATCTTCAACGGCTTCGGATCTTGTAAGTCATGCACTCAAACATTCCTGCCTCACGCTGACGGGCTTTCCTACAGCCATTGGCGGTGACGGTGGAAAGACCACCACTGGCGACGCCGAGGGCGGAGACGGCGGGTTCTTCGGCGGCACTGGCGGCAACGCCAAGTCCGGGAACTCGGGCAACGCCAACGGCGGCGACGTTGTAAACTACGGCGGAGGCAGCATCACCAACGTCGGTGGCTCCAGCCAGGGTGGCAACGGTGGCATCAGCAAGAGCGGCAACGCCAAGGGCGGCAACGGCAAGCGTGGAGGCTTTGGCGGTTACTTCCCTTACCCCAGCGGCGGAAAGGGCGGCAGCGCCACCACGGGCAACTCTGGCAACGTCAACGGCGGCAGCGTAGCCAACGTCGCCACAAGCCCGTGGGGATCTGTGTACAACGGCTGGGGATCTTGTGAGTCTCATGCGGCTTTAGTCTGCGGCATCGATGCTGACGTGCGCCTCTCAGCTATTGGAGGAGACGGCGGAAAGACTACCACTGGCGACGCCGAGGGCGGCGACGGCGGCTTCTTCGGGGGCACCGGCGGCAACGCCAAGTCCGGCAACTCTGGCAATGCCAACGGTGGATCTGTCCTCAACGCTGGCGGCAGCGTCACCAACGTCGGCGGGTCCAGCAAGGGCGGCAATGGCGGCATCAGCAAGAGCGGCGACGCCAAGGGGGGCAACGGCAAGCGTGGTGGCTACGGAGGCTACTTCCCGTACCCCAGTGGAGGCAAGGGCGGCAGCGCCACCACAGGCAACTCTGGCAATGTCAACGGCGGCAGCGTCACTAACAAGGCCTCGCCTTGGGGAACTGTCTTCAACGGCTTTGGATCTTGTGAGTATCCTCCTCGTATATATTTGTGCCACATCTGATGCGCTCCAATCTAGCCATCGGTGGTGACGGCGGCTTGACCACCACCGGCGACGCCGAGGGAGGCGACGGAGGCTTCTTCGGAGGCTCTGGCGGCAACGCCAAGTCTGGGAACTCGGGGAACGCCAATGGCGGCTCTGTCACCAACAGTGGAGGCAGCATTGTCAATGTCGGCGGGTCCAGCAAGGGAGGCAATGGTGGCGTCAGCAAGAGCGGCGACGCGAAGGGCGGAGACGCTTACTAGGTACCTTCTATCATATGGACTGTCGCATCATTGCATCAACGGGCACTTCTCCTCGCTTCTCCCAAAAAGCCTGTATTGAACTTGTACTTGTTATCACGGATGGTCATCAATGGACGCGTCACACAATGGAATAACTTATTTTTTGCTATACTGCGCTGGACGATGTGCGCCGAGTGCTATGAAGTCCCAGATCTCGGTGCTGGTGGCCGCAAGCAAGGAAGGTTATCTTAGAGGTTCTGCAGGGGCTGCGTGGCTTCGGCTGCGATGTCAATGCGCTGCTCGGGGGGACAATATATGATATCGTGCGTGGCGTGAGCTTTGGGGGCGCTTAGGCTGGCGGGGGCCGCTGCCACGGCGTCCGCACCCGCAACTTGCTGACTTCTTCTTATTCGTGTGTCCTAGCTACAACAGGAAACACCGAGGGACCAACAACAACCAACAACTGCTTCCGGCTCGCTCTGCATACTAGATCAGCCCGGTGTTACAGATCCTTTCTCGATCGGCATTGAATATTGAACATTGATGGACCTAGTGACGCGTACTAGCAAGGCTCGGCCGGGTGGCGCAGCGGCTCTGATCTAGCGATTCCCTCGGCGACGGAGAATGCAGCCGCTATTCAGAAGCTGCGTGATGACCACATACAAGGACGGGCAACAAGGACATAGATTTTCACGACTTACATATCCTCGCCGAGTCTGCGCCTCGGGGAGCGAGAGGCGTATAAAATCCACCAACTTAGAGGCGCATGAACTAGTCAACTTTCGTCAATATCTCAGCCATGTCCCAACAGAAGAAAATCATCCTTGTCATCGGTGCAACCGGCGCCCAAGGCCTAGCGGTCATCGACGCTCTGCTCGCCCCAGCGAAAGATGGCTCACCCTCGCCATACTCAGTTCGCGCCCTTACTCGTGACCCCGAGAGCAGACGGGCTCGCGAACTTGCCGCCAAAGCTGGCGTAGAAGTGGTTAAAGGTGACACATAATGTGCAGCAAAGTCATCGTCGCCTCGAACTGATTTCGTCGTGACAGGTGCTTTCGATGATTTCAAGCATTTGCCGTCTGCTCTAGAGGGATGTTACGGCGCATTCGTAAACACGGATAGCTGGACAGTCGGTGAAGTGAAGGAGATTTTCGCCGGCATGAGAATCTTCGAGCTAGCCAAACAGACCGAGTCTCTGAGGCATTATATCTGGAGTAGCCTGGAGAATATCTTCAGAGTGAGTTGGATCAGTATTGTTCCCCGCTCATGCTTATTGTGAAATGCAGGAAACAAACTATAACGAGGACTATTATGTTGAGCATTACACCGGTGAGGAATTCATTCTCGTTCAGTGTGAGACCCTTACTGACGACGATGCTCACTAGGAAAGGGTAGAGTCGGCGATTGGCTGCAACATCAGCCGTCCAGCACGTCTGACGACGACCTGACTTGGAGTATGATCACCACTGGACCCTACATGGACATGCTGTTCAACGTGAGTTACGATCCCGCCTTCTATGACACGGCGCTCACCCAGATCTATTCTGCAGCCAGTCTTCGGCCCCTTGAAGCAACGCGCAGATGGCACCTTCGTCTTCGTGACCCCCCTCGAGCGCGGCCACATCCCCATGATCGCGCTCGTCGACATCGGCTACTTCGCGCGGTACACCTTCGACCACCGCGCCGAGTCCTCCGCGCACGACTACCGCATCGCGAGCGACCTCGTCGGGTGGGAGTACCTCGTGGAGACGTTCCGCAAAGTCACGGGATCGAAGGCCGAGGTGATCTACCAGACGTATGACGACTGGACGCGCAACGTCACCGACGTCGACCGCCCGCTCGCGCGCGAGGGGCTGGGCGACACGACGTGGAAGGACAACTTCCGGCGGTGGTTCAACCTGTACCGCGACGACGTGATCAAGAAGGACATGGACGAGATCCGGCGCATCAACCCGCACACCCAGTCGCTGGAGGACTGGATGCGAAAGAACAACTACACGGGCAAGCTGTCGCCGAATTTGCTCAAAGGCTCAGAGGACGGGCGGAGCGGCGGCCTTAACTTTGAGGTCATCGCACAGCTGTGATATCGATTTCTTGCCAGTGGTAGTATGTATGCTATAGTCCTATAGTCCTAGTCCGTGGTGGATTAGTTGTATACAATATGTGCTTGAGTGTCCGCGTTTGCGCTCGCGCTCTTCCACTCGTTTATCCAGTCGAGCACCATATGCGCCATCTGCCTACCGTCTGCCGCTCGCTTGCCCGTCTCACCCTCGAGCCTCTTGCGCGTCTTGGCCTCCTTGCCTCTGTTCCACGCTTCCTGGACGGTAGGCGCCCATTCGCCGGCTTCGTACGACTGCCGTGAAAGCTCGACGCCCACGCCGTCCCGCTCTAAAAGAAGACGCAGTCCGTGCTCTTCAATAAATAGCGGTCTGGAGACATAGATGAAGGGTGTGCATGCGTCCACGCACTCGGACACCGTGCCGTAACCCTGCGTGAGTCGCTTAGCATCCTTTCGCTAGACGCGAAGGTGAGAGGACATACCAGCTTGCCAAGCAAGACATCCGACACCGCGGTCAGGTTCGGCATGTACACGTACTTCGGCGCGACGAAGAAGCTGTCCGGCATCTCCTCCCCATCCTCCTTCGCCCACTCGGGCGACACGCCACACACGACCGCGATCCAGCTGCTGTCCGGCAGCAGCGTGTTCACGACCTCGCGCGCCTCCGCGAGCGAGCCCACGGGCGCCAGCGACGCGAAGCCGTACTCGGGGCTGTTGTCGGCCCTGGGCGTCGGCGGGATGGTGTTGAACACCGGCGCGGCGGCGGCGAGCGGCGAGCTCATGATGATGGGGCTCGGGATCGACGCGGGCGGGGCGCCGGGGATGATGAGGCGCGCAGTGCCCTGGGGGCGGTCCTGCAGCACACGCGGCGAGCCGTGCGCTATCGAGCTCACGATGTTCGAGCGCAGCGCGTCCGTGAGCGCCTCGACCGCCGCTTCCTCGCCGCCAGACGGCAGCTTGCGCTTCAACTCGAGCTCCACGCTGTCCCTGGTGGTAGCTGTCCCCGTGGGCGGCGGCGGCGGGAGGATGTTGATGGATTTCGATGGCGCGAGGATGCCAGAGTTGGAGTGCGCAGGGTGCGAGTCGGGCGTGCCCGCGGCAGAGGGCGAGCGGCTGTGCGAGCGCGGCTTGTGGAAGACCTGCCCGCCGAACGACACGATCAGGATCTTGGTCTTATTCGGGTCGTGCAGGTGCGCAGGTACGCCGATGCTCGATAGGAAGCGGCTGCGCCCCTCCGGGGTGTACACCGCGGGGTCCGGCGAGCGCATCAGCAGGGGCACCGCCAGCGCGCGCCGCGGCAGGCGCTTCGGCGGATACTCTGGCGGGAAGGGAATCTGGGGCCACAAGGCGCACGCGGACAGCGGCTCGAGGAGGTGTCTGGTCACCTCCGGCGTGAACACACGCGTCTCGCGGTCGACCCAGTCTTGCGCGGGCAAGTCCGGGTGGGTCGTGAAGGAGGGTATGGGGATGCTGCCGGGCAGTCGGAGGAGTAGGTCAGCGCAACGGTAGCCATGGCGCAGCTGTTCCACGAGGGGCTCCAAGTCTTCGAGGGGTATGGGCGCGTCTGGAGGGAGCAGCGGCTTCACGCTGGGCAATGGCTGCAGCGCGTCGTACGACTCCGAGCGGTCTACAAATGGTGTCGAGAGGTAGCTGTACACGGAATCAAACGAGAAGTTGGTGATTAATACAGAGGGGATGCCCGCAGCGTTCGCAGCAGCACTGAAGACGCTCCGTCAATTCATGAAAAAACTCTCCGAGTCGGCGTGAAGCAGTGCCTACCATCCGAGGAACGCAGCGTCGCTCAGGACACAGTCCGGCTTGATGCTCTGCAGCCACTGCACCTCTTCTGCCAACTTGGCTGGCTTCTTGTCCAGAAATTCCTTCAAGACCTCTCTGCTCTTCTCGCGGTCAACGCGATATCTACCCGCGATACATCAACGTCAGTGCGCTTTAGAAGTCAAAAAATGCGCGTACGCTAGAGGCTGTACGATAACGGGATCGATATCAGCGTTGCGGTATAGCGCTGAATCCTGCAGTCAGTACTGGCCCATAGCAAAGACGCTTCGCAGGGCGCACCTCCGAGGGCGACGCTGTCCTCGAATACATGTTTTGGGGCCGAAGAGACGATGTGGATGGTGGGCGGTGACGGCATGCGCAAGAGGTGGCAGCACATCGCAGACACACGGGTAGCATGTCCATACCCTGCAAACTGCGTTCAGCGTCGTTCTTAGACGAGGACTCCGTGCTCACCATGTCCCGAGCAGTAGTACGCTAGGCGCCGCCCTGCGGGGCTCGCGACGTCGGACATGTCTAAGGGTGGTCTACAAGCGGTAAATTATACAGTAACAAAAGTCCAAGTTCTATGTGAGTCGTCGCTTCAAGACGAGTAGTGGTTCCAAGCGGTGCGAGGTATGGTCATGCTGGGGAGGGTATAGCCCTGGGCGTTTGCGAGGTTCTGCCGGATCGTCGTCGCGACGTGTTCCGCGCGTTGTCTGTCGTGCGTTCGACTTGCCCCTACTTATATGAGGCTCTGGGACGGGTGCGGGGGGCGAAGGAGCGTGTTGTAGTCGACGAAAAGAAAAGAGAGACAGAGGTCGCCGGGAGCGCGAGAGGCGCCCGGAGATCGCCCAAGCGCCAATCGAGCGACGTGATCGGGATTTGCCGACGGGCCTATCCGGGCCCCGTGGAGCGGCCGACGGATGATTTGCGCGCGCACGACGATCCTTATCGCCTCCAAGACATCCTCGAAAATCGTTTCTGGACGACCCGCATATCCACCACAAGCTCACACAAAGTCAGACGACGCCGCGGTGCGAGGGTATATTATTATGCAGGGGCTACGTGGGGCGGCCGTAAATGTACACGTACTTTACACCAAGAGCTACATCACAGGGCGGGTCGACATGTGTGCGTGAAACGGAGGAGGGGGATGCACGGGGTTAAAAGTCGAGGAATGCCAGCTCACTCAGCCGCCTGCTCTCCTCGTCCTCGATGCCTTTCGCTTGCAGCAGGATGCTGCCGCGGTTGTGCATCGTGGGGCTGAGAGGTTTCCGCCGAGGACGGACGCTCGGCTCGCCAGTACTGCGCGTATGCGTCCCGCTAGAGCTCGTGGACGTTGGCGACAGTACGTCCGGGTTCTCAGGAGCTTCATTCGCAGAAGAGGTGTCTACCGCCAAGGGCGCTTTTGGCCGCAGATGAAGCCTACTGGAGATGGTCCCTGCGACTGACCGCAGGTTGGATGTCGAGGCGGCAGTCCGAGCTGACTTCGCTGGTGGAGGCTGTTTGGCCGTGTTAGACAGTGTTCGAAGGATGTGAGGAAAACAGCAACTCACCCCGTGATCCACCCGCCGACCAAACATTCCTCCCGTCTTGCGACGCTCCAACCGCCCGCCGCCGAGCACGACGTCCTTCTCAGGCACCGGAGGGCCAAAATCAGTTTTAGCTTCCTCTTCTGCAATAACTGCGGTGGCTGACAAGAACCCGTGGTCCTGCGAATACGTGTGCGATATCGACGGGCGCGGCGTCGCGCCCTCCGAGCTCTGCGAGCCCTTCGACGCCACGGACGACCTTCGTTTGTGGTTTGTCGAAGAATACGACGACGAATCGATAAGCGGTGTGCGCGGCGACTCGGACGTCGCAGATGACGAGAACGTGCGGGTGGGCGAGAGCGCGGGCATCGTCCCAAGCGAGGACGACGGCGTGATTGGAATCGCGGTCCGTCCGCGCTCGGGAGACGATGATACCGCCGGAGAGATGCTCAATGTCGGTAGGTCGCCCATTAGCGACCCGGAGATGGGTAGAGGCGGTAGCGTCGGCGCATCAATAGGCGAGGAAGCTTGTGATGCTGGTGTCGAGATTGGTGGCGGCTTCTCCTTGCGGCGTGCTGTTGAAAGCGTAGGGGACGTCGGGCTTGGGAGGAAATCTTCATTGTCACGATCGTGATCCTCGTTCGCTGCTGATCGTACGGTCGGCGGCGGCTTCGATGGAGATGGTGTTGGCGTGGTCTTGAGCCACTCTGACACGCGTGCATCTGCGTCAATGACACTGCCTTTCGCAGAACGCAAACTGCGCGGGCTTGTGGGTGATGCAGGCAGCGGGACCTCCGCAGGGTCGACAGGCTTCCCAAACGTCGCGAAGCTCGCCATCTCCCGCCCGTCCTCGCTTCCGCTCGTCGCGCTCCCCAGCCCGCTCGAGCCGACCTCGTTGTCCGCGTTACGCTTCAGCCACGCTTCCCGGATGCGCTTCGCGTCGCTCTCGCTGTCCTCGCCCTCCTCCTCCTCGCACAGCGGCGCCTCGCGCGGGACGAGCACCGAGAAGCGCTGGTTCATCTGCGCCTCCTGCTCGCTCAGCGGGACGGTGAACCCCTCGCGGTCGCGATACCGTGCGGGTACGAGCCCGACCGCACGCAGCGCCGCCTCGCGATGCTCCGCGGAGGTGAAGTTCTGGTTCGGCGCAGGTGCGTGCGGCTTTGGCAGCGAGGGCAGTCGCATGGTGCCCTTCCGTCGGGGTTTGCTGTCGCTGTCGGCTGTTGCTGTCGACGTCGAGGCGCCGATTGGCCGCGACGATGATTGCGCGGTGAGTTTGGTTGTGATGCGCCTGAACAGCCCGTTCTTCGGTGCAGCGGCGGTCGCCATCGTCGGTACTGTGCGTGTCTGCGCCTGCATCTGTGAGCTGAAAGGCAGTGAGTACGCGGGAGGAAGAGGAGAGGAGAGGTCGTCGAACGAGAAGCGTTTTAACGCGACAGTTAATTAAGATGACGCCGCTTGTGCGCCACGGTGTTTCTCGACGAGGCTCATCAATCTGCCATCACACCGACTGTGCCACGACGGGTGACAGTCCCACGCGAAGGGAAGAACGCACGCCGCCTGCGAACGCAGTACCGAAATAGCCATAAAGCGGCAGAGAAGTCTCGGACTGGCTTGGCGAGCATGTGTCGGTTGGCGGCTTCGTATGAATGAAAGCATATGCAGACAAAGTGGCACAGGGACGGTTCTGGGGTGCGAAACGAGGGACGACGACAACGCAGATAGGTACGAACCTTGATAGTGTGTGCTGTGCCTCGGTTTTCCGTTCTTCAAGTGCTGGACCTTGATGGGGTGTGCTGCAAGGCAAGGTGAGCGATGAATGGACTCGGGCTCTAATAACCAGCGAACGAGCGTTTCACGGGCAAAGAGAAGATGATTTCAAGATGGCCACGACTTTAAACTTTGCTGCCAGTCCCCTGAGGTGAACGAAAGGGGTGCGCGCTCTCGACTGGCGACCGCTGTCCTGCGGAGGCGGATGAGGCGCGTCTGAACAATGTCGCTGGCAGCGCAGGTTGAACACCGCCCACACAAGCCTTGGCACGACTCGATCGCGACGAAACGGCCGCGAGTATACGAGAGCGGCAGCTGCGCAGAATGCGGTGAGTACTGACCTTGTGGGGGTATCCGGACTCTCGGAGTCTGTTTCGTGGGTATGTGCAGACACGGGGCGCTGCAGGAGAGCGACGCTGAGTGCGACAGCGCGTCGTTTCTCAAAAACAGCAGCACGCACCTGAAGTGGCGATCGATCACCCGCGGAACTAGTTCGTGTCTTCTGCGGACGCCTGCGAAGAGTACTCGACCTGCGCGCGACGCTGCTGCTTGCTCTGCTGCCGCTTGCTCTGCTGCTGCTTGCTCTGCTGCCGCTTGCTCTGCTGCCGCTTGCTCTGCTGCCGCTTGCTCTGCTGCTCGTTCGCGTGTGCGCCGGCTTCCTGTGTGACACAAGGAACGTGAGTCTAGCCCGCGTGCGCCTGCTCTGGCTCGTCGGTGCGCGCGGTGCCACACCGTCCGCGGGCTGCATCGTCGCTGTGAACGGGAGCGGAGGGACGTACGTGCTCGCGCGCGTTGGGGCGGCTGCCTTTATGAGCCACTCAAGGGTCTCAAACGGTTGTGCCTAGCAGGCTCGCGGGTCGGGGACGAATAAACGTGGCGTGCCGGGGCTCGAGCGGTCGGACGACTCGCGGTGGGAGGTGCGACGTCCAGGCGGGTCGGTTGCACACGCCCCAGGGTGGGTCAGTCGTATATATGTATCGCGACGGGACAGCGGAATGTTCAGCGTGATTGACCTCGCCCGGTTGATTCGAACGGGACGGTACGAGAGTGATTTGAATTGTAGCCATCACGAAGGAGGGCAAGTGACCCTCGCCCAGCGGCGGGGCCCTGCTCTCCCTGCGCGAGTGCCCGCATCTCATGATCACCTCAGATGGCCTCGATACCCTTCTCGGATGGGTCTTTCCCGCCAGAGAAGATTTTGTGAAACATTTCTGCCTGCTAAATGTCCCCGTTCAGGCTAAAATGCGCCGCGCGAGCCGTCGTGCATACCTTTCCGCTCTTTCCCCGCTGTCGTGCGCGCGATTTCCGCACCACTTCGACGTCGTAAAAGGTCAAGAGAGCAGCGAGGACATCGATGCCCGACGCCGCCCTCCCAGCGCCCTACACAATTCGCCAAAGCCGAGGCCCGCCGTTGCCAGCGCTACCCCGCATTGTAGCGCGTTGGCGCCCGACATCGTACCTTGTGCCTTGCTGCTTTTTGTGTATTTTCGTCGCATTTTCCACTCGTCACCCGCACGTACAGCCTCCAAGCTTCCCGTGAAACCATCTTTCTGCGTCGTCGCAGTCGCTCGGCATCATTGTACTCGCCAGAATCGCCATCAGCCCATTTGTTGGGGTGATATGGGACCCCCGAAAGTACGCTTATATGTTGTCGGACGGTCCGCACAAAAAGGGACGATTTGCCGTCCAAAGGACGGCCGGAATCCGCACAAAATCAGCTCAAAATCGTCAAAATCATGTCCCAAATGTCCGCACAAACCGGCTCGGGTGACGGTGAGGATGTACGGTGTCCGCACAAATGAAGTCGGGATCTGGGGGGCGGGCTGGCGTAGAGGGTCATTCCGCAACGTAGGGCCCGAATCTCGTCCCGGGTGTCCCCATCGCGCGAAACGTCGTTTGGACAGACCCGCGGCGCGCCTGTAGCGTGCTACAGGCGCGAGAAATTTTGGTATTTTCTCGCATATGATGTCCCGACAATCCGCACAAAAGAATGCCTCCAGTTTCGGACAACATATATGGGTATTTTCGGGGGTCCTGTGATATGTCGTTTGTCGAGACGCGACTCGTATGGTAAGCGCGGAGATCCTCGTAGCTCGCGCGATTCGTCTGATGCTTGCGGTCCAAGACATGCGCAGTGAGAATTTGGCGATGACAATTGTATGCGGTGACGAATACGAGGCTCCGGCGTAAAGCCACTCTCAACGCCGACAGCGCTGCTGGCAGTTCTTCCCAGGGACGTGACAAATGTGGCGGCGGCTGCATACAACGCTGCGAGCTCTCGGTGGCCTCTTGCGAACAGTGCTAGCACGTCTCCTACTAGATCAGTGACGTTAGCGGCACCGACATGTCCGCCACACCATGGCGTCGGTCAACTGGTTAGTAACGACGTCTTATTATTGTAATGTCGTGGAGGATGTGCCATGCGCGCACACCGTTGACGTAGGTCACGACAGTCTTCCCTGCGATTCTAATGTTTCCTCATGTAGGTGCGGTACTGGGGCTGAACAACAGCTGGATGGAATCAGTCCAACCTAACAACACGATATACCGCCCGAAGGCTTTCAGAGTCGACGTCCGAGAAGCATCCGGTTTCCTGCTAGTCATTCGCACGGTGCTTCGGACCCTGGTATGTCCCGCGTAACTTTCTCATCTAACGTACAAGAGGCTCTTTGAGCCAGTCGGGGATACCGTCATTCAGACAACAAGATATAGCATTTTCGACGATGCATTTCACGAGCATCTTGTACAACGTAAGTACCATCGTCAATTGAACCTCTCTCGCTCCCGGTCTAACAACATCTGCGCCCGCCCCGTCAGAGTTTCGAAATGACCGCCGCATTCGCCACCACCGCCTTCCCGTCCTCCATATTCTTCAACAAATCGCCCCTCAGCCTGCCCGTGTACCCGCTCTCGCGCATCCAGCCCTCGAGCGTCCGGCCCCGCGGATGGACGCGCCGCACCCAGGCCATGTCGCGCGCCACGACGTCGTCGCGCCACAGCGCCCACCACCCCTCGAAGTTCCGCCGCCACGACGTGCTCCCGTCGCCCGCGCGCCGCTCGTTCGCGATCGGTCCCTCCGTGTTGCGGTAGTTCGCGAACCACGCGGCGGGGGTCTGCCGCAGGAACACCGCGCGCTGCCCGGTGACACGGCGGAACGTCGCGACGAGCTGGTCCCACCCGACGACCTCGCTCGCGATCTTGAGCTCGCGGCCGGACGTGGAGGCGCGGTGGTCGAAGGTGTAGCGCGCGAAGAACCCGAGGTCGGCGAGCGCGATTAGGGGGATGTGGCCGTCGTCGATGGGCGCGGCGAACACGAAGGTGCCGTCTTTGCGCCGGCGCAGGGGGCCCAGCATGCCCTGTGGTGCGTTCAAGCCGTCAGCGACGCGTTGGGTTCGACACCGACAGGAGGGGGACTCACAATTGTCAGCATTTCCATGTACGGCCCCGAAGTGACGATACTCCACGACATGCCTTCGCCGTGCGCCGACGGTTGTTGTTGCATCCATTCTGCCACGCGTCCTTTCCCTGATACAAAGTGGGCAGCCATCTCTATCTGCTACCCCAAGATCACTCACCGTCATAATGCTCGCAGCGGTATCTCTGGTCGTAGTTCCCTGCCTATATCGCAAATGTCAACTTGGATACTACGGGGACGCTACGAAAGGGATACCTTCAATCCGTAGTCCAAGCTACTCCACACGTAATGTCTCATCGACGCGGTCTGTTTCGCCAGCTCGAAAATCCGGATGCCGGCGTATATCTCCTTCTGCTCCCCCACGGTGAACCCGTCGGTGTTGACCCACGCGCCGTACACGCCCTTCAGCGCCGCTTCCACTGAAGGTAAATCGTCGAAGGCTCCTAAACAAAAAAGGTGGCGATTCGTATGCGCAGTTGACGCGTAATCGCAGCGGTGATGTGCGAGACACACCTTTAACACACTCCACGCCCCTCGCCGCTAGCTCTCTCGCGCGCCTGCTCGTCGGGTCGCGCGTGAGCGCGCGGATCGCGTACGGCGACGGCGCGCCGTCCTCGCCAGGCGCGAGCAACGCGTCGATCACAGCCATTCCCTGCGCTCCTGTGGCACCGATGACAAGCACGAGCTTTTTAGGCTGGGACATTTCTGGGTGGCAGCAATCGCACGCGTCGCCGCGTTCGTGATCCCGTGGCTTTATAGGATGCGCCACTGCGCGTCTTTGGAGCTTCGTGGGAGGCGCTTCCACTGAAAGGGATCGTCGCACACTCGACGCGGTAACATGGTCGACATTCCAAGCACGCGTGTTCGGCATAGCCAATGTCAGGTATTTCCCGTGGTACAATATGTTACAACGACGTGAGCGAGAATTATCATATCTTTCAGCAGCATTGACTCATTTTAATTATCAGAGCTCCGCAACACGCTCATGATTTAGCCCAAGCGCCTTCCCATCCTCGCTGTTCTTCAGCGTCGTCAAACGCACCTCGCCCGTATACTTATTCTTCCTCATCCAGTCCTCCAACGACAGCGTGTGCGGATTGATGCGCCGGATCTCGTCCATGTCCCTCTTGATCACGTCGTCGCGGTACAAATTGAACCAGCGCCGGAAGTTCTCCTTCCACGTCGTCGCCCCGTCGCCCTCCGCGCGCTCGTTCGCCAGCGGGCGGTCGACGCCCGTGAAGGTGTCCAGTCGTCGTACGTCTGGTATATCACTTCAGCTTTGGAGCCGGTGACTTTGCGGAACGTCTCGGCGAGGTACGCCCAGTCGACGAGGTCGCTCGCGATGCGGTAGTCGTGGCCGGAGGACGTGGCGCGGTGGTCGAGGGTGTACCGCGCGAAGAACCCGATGTCGGCGAGCGCGACCATGGGCATGTGCCCGCGCTCGAGCGGGGTCGCGAAGACGAAGGTGCCGTCTGCGCGGCGCTTCAGGGGGCCGCGCGAGTCCTACGTGCGAATGTGAAATTGACGTGAATGTACAGACTCTCACATGCGGTCGTTTGCCTCACGTTCAGCATGTCCATGTAGGGTCCTGTAGTGATCATACTCCACGTCATGCCCTGATCGCTTGTGTCGGAAGGCTGCTGCTGCAGCCAATCCCCGACTCTGCCCTTTCCTGTCCCAAAGCGCAGTGAGTGATGTATTGCGACCAGCGATGAACCCACCTGTATAATGCTCAACATAATATTTTTGTTGATATCCAGTTTCCTGCATTCGATTGTGTATTATGGTAGGGTTCAGAGGACCAAGTCGACAATGCTCACTCTGAAAATATTTTCCAGGCTGCTCCAGATGTAATGCCGGACAGATTTGGCATGCACGGCCAGCTCAAAGATGCGCATGCCGGCGAAGATCTCCTTCATCTCGCCGACGGTGAAGCTATCGGTGTTGACATACGGGATTATTCTAATGAGAAACCCCGGTTTCGACAGAAACCCTCGGGGGAAACCCCTGGTTTTCGGGGTCCTGGCATGCGTGTTATTGAGAAACCCGGGTTTCCGAATAATGAAAGTACGTCCGAGAGCTTTGAACGGACCCGGCATGAATGTGATATTTAGTGACTGGGACATAATGAGCACACGGAATATGCACGGTACATGAGGCATGAATCATCCCGAGGGACACAACTATCAACACTTTCAGCTTTTCATGACATCCCCAATGCAGGACACTTCCGACGATCATGTCCTGGTCGATGACATGCGCCGCACCTTCGCTCCGTCCGTACTGCATTTGGCCTCGCAACCTGTGTGTTGCTTTCAGATTCGCCTCTGTCATCTACTTCAGGCTGGTCAGTGATCTGCTCTGCCGGAAATGACGCATCGGGTGATCCCTGTGCTCGCGGCGGTCTCAGAGGTCGATATAGGCCCTGCGGCACAGGATGTCGGTGTCCACCCCTACGACCCCTTCCCTCGCGTGCAGCAGTGAGCCGGGAATTCCTCGGGCGGCCTTTGGCTTGCAGATGAGGTGGGTCCTGAATGTGAGGTTCGTCTTCGTCACTCTCCGTGCGTGTACTACTAGTCAACACTTTGAGCAGACGATCACACTCGGAATGATACACAAACTTACCCCAGGCCCTCAATCTTGCGAAGCAGGTCCTGTAGTTGTTCTTGAGTCTGCACACCGGCGAGTTGGAGCTGTCCGCGAAGTGCGGTGACTGCTTCTTGATACACCGCGCGTGCAGGAATAGTCTCGGTGGCTGGTGCGGGGGTCGTCGTACTGCGCATTGTCTCTATCGGGTTTGAGAACGTCTCCACAGGGATTGTGTTGAGCGCTGGATTGTGTTGTCGCGAGTGCTTTGTCCCGTCCAATGACACGGCGGGTACATCTCGAATCTCGATATCAGGGTTTTGGTACCATCTTGACGGTTTCAGCATTGTGTGAAGTTCAAATTTGTAGAAATCTCACCTGCAACGAACCAAGCCGATGTGAAACTTGACGGTTTTCACCTCTGTCAATGCTCGGAAATAGTGGCGGCAAGGGACACCGAGGTTGAGTCCCATACAACAGTCGCAAATGTAACGATAATCGTCAAGAAAAGCAAGATAATGTGAAGTACCAGTCGCACGGTGACGAATGCGCAGTAGGTGGATAATTCTGAGACCTTTAGTCCTGATTTGTTGAAGGAGCCACCGAGTGGAGATATATGCATGATCGTTTACGACACGATTCTGATGTACAAATTTAGCCTCCCTGTGCTTTGCATGCGAATGATATAACTTACGTTATTCTCTTCCGAATCCAACATCTCGAAGCCTACTTCACGCTCCACATGAACAGCGTACTCCGTCTACAACGAGCAGTGAGTATGTAGTATCGAGGAACCACCCATGGAAAGACTTGCCCAATCGCGAGTTCCTTCAGGTCTCTGTACGACCTCAACACTATAGTAGAGGCTATCGCGCATCTGATTGTACATGGTATGCAATGCAAATGGCGCAAAATATTTGCGCGCAAGCTGAAGCACACTATGAAACAGAGTCTCGAGTGGCCCATCGTGCTGACGGCGCGACGACTATTTGAGCGAAGCCATAAGTAAGTGTTATTGAACATCAGAAAGTCAAGAACCTGCGTACCTCGCGTGTCTGTAATAAATCCCGGTTCGCCTGTGCATGTGTTCGCGAATTGAGAGTTTCGAAAAGCTGGGAGAACGACATGGTCGAACTGGTGAGTAGCTTGTTAACATGATTCTCGACTTCGACGCGGCCTGTAGTTCGAGTACCAGCTGTGAATACCTGGCTAACCCATGCCCATGCCCATCGCATACGGTCGGGGTATAGCTCCTCATTTAGATAATCAGCGACAGTGGGAAAGCGAGCGACTAGGTCGGCCCAATTTGTGTCGAAGTGATCGGGAGACACAGATCTGTATGTTTTCCAGAACTGTGTTTTAAATGTGTTCCATTCGTCTTGATCATGGAGGCGAGGGCGAACGTAGTCGGAGACATTTCCATCAAGATGGTCTAAGCAATAGATGTGTATCGTAAGAGGCAAGGTGAGGTTGGCGCTTCGAATGATCGCAAGGTGCTTGTCGGTTATTAGAGCAATTGGTGGTCGACCTGTAGTGTCAAGGTGGCATTGATAGACCCAGGAATGGGTTATAGCATCTTCCGACGCATGAACGGCATACCAGACGTTGCGAGATTTTCCGAAGCCGTCAACACCAACACCAATGTTCAGCGAGTAGCCATATCGGTTTCGGTTGAAGGCGGTATCATTGAGGAGGACATCCCAGTAGCGGCGTGCGAGGATAGATTGCTCGGGAGACTGCCACCACAGAGCAATTAACGTTCCCTGCTCGTCAAGCCTCATGCGGTAGTTCCAGGCCTGACCCTGTCCGACCCAATCGACGAGCTTGGCAAGCACTGCGTTCGCATCACCACCCAGTGCGGCAATCTCGTCCTGCGCTTCACGACGAGCCGCGTTCATGATATTCGAGATCTGGCGTGCTTCGATGGGTTCGTCAGGATGGGTTTCTCCAAGAATGGTGCCGATTTGACTTCGCGAGAACTTCCCGGTTGTCGCGTACTTCGAAATGACCGTTTTCTGCTCGGATGTTACGCGGCGGGGCGCTGAGCCACCAATCGGAATTTGTCGGTCATGGTTATGGTGCAGATCAACCCATGTGACGTGCCACAGGCCGTCGCTGCGCAAGTTGATGTTGACGTGTGCGGGGCAGCCCGTCTTGATGGTCTTTCCTTCACGATGGTCGGATGGATCGATAGCCATGTTGTGCGTAGTAACGTGGGTATAATAGCGATTGCACCGAAAGATCTGCTTTCGCTTGATCTTGGTGTCATCGAGCATCTTAGACTGGCCAAGACGCCACACGTGCCCGAGAGCTTCTTGCTGTGTGAAGAGCCGCGACTGCGCGCCGGCGATCGAATGAAAGAACTCGCCAAGGCGCACTGGATCATTGAGCAGCAGTGCATCCCGGTCTGGAGCGTGGGGTTGTTCTTCTTTCTTTGTCGCAACTGAGGCCTCGGAAGACGACTTTCCGTGGTTGTGATGCGTGTCTTCATCCGAGTCCGACAAGATCACAATCACGTCTCGATGGTCGCTGGTGACTGAGCGATCATGAGGATGGTCACCCGTCAAGTCGATGATGGTGCTGTCGTAGTGCACTCGCTTTTTGGGGGGTCTCGGCGCCTCCGGGGACGACGTGACATCAACTGGGGACTGGGATAGATCAATCCTCCCTTTGCGGCGTTTCGTGTGTGCAACAGCAGGATGGTCAGGACTTTCTGTCAAGTCAATAACCTCCAAGCATGCAGCTGATGGAGGTGCAGTCTTGAGACTTGACAGTGGCCCAAGCCGCGGTGCGGGCGAAAATGGACTTGACAGCAAAGGCGGCGCTTGACGTGGCAGTGGCGGCGGCGGCGGCGGCGGCGGTAGTGGTGAGGGTAGTCGTGGCAGTAACGGCGGTGGCGGCGGTCGACACGGTGGCGAGGCCCGTGATTGACTTCCAAGGATTGGCGGAGAGGGCAGGAGCGATGCAAGAAGGTCTGGTAACTCACGCCCAAGCTTTAAGAAGCGCCGAATAGGATGCCGAACCTAAACATAACGAGTGTGAGTATTAAACATTGCGAGTTTACAATGGAGTTACCCACATTTGGCTCGTTTGAATTATAATCGTCATATACAAGTCCCACTGTGGGACTTGCATCTGCATCGACGTCCAATCCCGATCCACTGGAACAAGGTTCAACCCAATCCTCGTATGCCTAGACAAGTCGTCAGTGATAGGCAAAGTATTATAGTGAAATGACGTACACCTGAAGAGGTGCGCGCAACATGATGGTACAGCAATATGTCGTGCAGCATTGCGTCACGGAAGACGCTCGAGTTCTGCGGAGTCCATAGGGGCAGTGACCGATCGATACGAGCGGTGATGAAGTTATGCGCAGCTACACCACAGCTTCCTCTACCTGCGGCAGCTCCCTGCCGTGCGATATCACCTGCATCCAATGTCTCCGGGATGAGGTATCCAGTTCCGTTCAATACCCAAGCCCAAACATCCAAGACTTCAGCCCGCGGCGGACCATGCATAGAATCTCCATACTCCAAGGTACCCTCCTGTGCGCTGTAAATGTAGCCGACATAGTGCTGTCCATCGCAAATGACGAAACCCACTTGACGGACTTCGGTCTCGACTAAGCGCTCGCGTAATGCGACGAGATTGTTGCTGTATTGACGCGGTTCTAGCTCGAAGAGAAAGTGGGCGTCGGTATAAAACTGAGTGGGGAGATAGAGGAAATCGGGCTCGAGTACTCTTGTGCCCGATTTTGCGGCCATGCGGAAATAGAAGATTTCCGCAGCCGCATCCATGACATCCTCCTCGAGCCAGTTCTCGTTGAGCAGACAGCCGAGCTTCCACAGTGGAAGTGTTGCACTCCGAAGGCCGCAGACTATGTTACAAAGGGCTTCCGAGCGCAAGCCGTCGAGCACGAGGTGCGGGAGATGGAGCTGTCCGACGTGAGCCAGCAGCTCGCGCGTGAACGAAATGGCTGGCCGGTACGTGTTTATCGCGACAAACAGACGAATCTATGCCCAGGTAAGATTAGGGAGAGTCGATATTTAGTTGCAACGTACCTTCAATAGATGATAGCATTCCTCCCGTGCCCGGTTTCCCCGCCCGTACGCGATGACGACCGACCGCGATCCGCGCGAGTACGCAGCTTGCATTGCTCGCGTAATCGGCAATAAGTCCTCTGCCCTGGGAACACCTTCATCGGCTCGGACGCGAATCGCGTCGTTGTCCTTGTATTCGATGTCGCTGAAGTGGTGACTGGCTACCGCTCCTCGCGCGAGCTGCGGGGGTAGAACGAACTTGGCGGCCTCCGATAGGGTCAACGACATGATATGAGCACGCGAATATAGCGTTTTGTCGCGTATTTTGACATAGGTGTCGAAAGCCATGCTGATTTAGGAAGTACAGTGCCGAGCAGAGTGCGGGAGACGAGGTGCACGAGAAAATCGTGCGACTCAAGTCCGGCGGGCTGCCCGACAGCTGATTGGGCGAAGTACATACCAATAGCAACCACCGTCGTTGAGGCGCGATCACCGTCTCGAGGTCGCGACCTTTGTGCGCTCGCGTTGGTCCGCCCGCGAGCCCATCCTCCTCGATGATTGGGCGGCAAAGCGCTTTCCCTGAGTGATACCGCGGTGAAGACAAAACAAGTTATATTGAGCTATGAGCTACAGTGTAAAAGAGATAGGAAGGGACAAGAGAGGAAGGACATGACCGGAGTGAAGACGTGTTGAGTTTCTCGAGGTCGTGGTGGTTGGTATCGGCGCTGCACAGCTTCTTTTCCATTTAGAAACCCCTCATCTCAAAGCGGTGGGGGGTTCCCATACACAGACCCCGAACACCTGTGGTTCCCCCGAGGGTTTCTGTCGAAACCGGGGTTTCTCATTAGAATAATCCTGACATACGCGCCGTAGCAGTCCTTTAAGGCGCGCGAGACCGCGCCGAAGTCGTCGAATGACCCTGCAATTATTGGAGTACTTGTCGGTGATCATCCGCCAAGTATACAAGCCATGCTGACCTTCGAACAACTCTACACCCTTAACAGCGAGGCTCTGCGCACGCTTGCTCTCGGGATCACGGGTAAGGGCCCGGACGGCGTACGGCGAAGGTGAACCGTCTTCAGCGGGGGCGAGGAGCGCATCGATAACAGCGATGCCTTGCGCACCGGTGGCGCCGATGACGAGTATCAGTTTCTTCTGAGATGACATTACTGCAGCGATGGTGTATGAATTGTGCCCAGTGCGCCCCGCGAACGGTGCTTTTATATACCGTTCGCTCGGTGACTCGGCGAGGATCTGTAAGTCCTGGATGCCAACGTCCTATGGCCCCTCGCCCGCCTCGCAGGGTCAGTGGAGAGCGTCTGGAATGTGAGGCAATCTATCACCGAGGCATCCATGCTACTTTCTAGCCACGAATTTGTGGATCTACACCGCTTGCGCCACACCCAGTGACCGGATTCATCGCCGATCGCCTGACCGCACACATCGTCGCGGTAGACGTACGTCCAACGGCTCCGGCGCGAGCTGATTAGCTTAGACTCAATAATTCCCCTATTTGGTGATGTACAGATTGTCGGGCTGCCGTTTGCAATGAGGGCGGAGACAAAGTCGACGGGGAAGAAGCACCCGAGGTCGGTCTTACAAAGTCGCCACTCAATAGCGCTCTCCAACGCCGAGCAAACGCCTCTTTCCCCTGGTCTTCAGTAAAAAACTCTCTATTAACCACATAAAGCTCTCTATTAACCACCTGAATATTGCACTGGGAATAACTTCTCGAGGGGTTTTCAACGGTGATATTCACCGCGAAGAACACCAGGGGTTTTTGACTTCACCAAATAACACGGTTATTACTTTCCGACCTTTGTTTGTGACGGCCTTTGACAGCCCTTTTGTAGCATTTCGCGTAGTCTGCGCGCTTCATGGGCTACGCGGGGCACTCGTAAGTAGTGGTTTAGAGCAGATGTACGTCTATTACCGGCCACGAAGACCCAACGAAGACCCAAAAGGCATGGCGAGAGTCTCGGGTTCAAGGGCTCTGGCGCGCCGCTTTAGACTTACAAATGCCAGTTCAACGTTGCAACGTTGAGGAGCCGACGTATGATGGACGAAGTTGGTTTGCTCAACGGCAGACGTCGTCCGAAGGCGTTCGAATGGCTCCTAAGCCGCAAGCATCTGCGCTTGACAAGATGTTGATAACCGGTGAAAAATACCCTTGTCGGTGCAAAATGTGATATTCACCAGTGATATTCACCAGGTGAATATCAACTTGGTTTTTCCCGATACACTACACATAAACGCTTGAGGAACAGTCATGAGGTAACACAAGGGCGATAGACCAACTTTATTCATCTTGTGCTCTGAGTTGCCGCCTCGAAGTTCGGTTCGTCTCTGGGTGGACGCCCGTGAACGGCAGTACTGAAGAACAGCGGTGTCAGCCTCGATGTACACTCACACGATGACATGACACGCATGGTGCGCGGAATGCGGTGTGCGGAGGCGGGTGCGGGTGCGTTTGTGACATGATGAGAAGCCCTGTAGGCTTCCCCACTCTCATGCGGCATGCTGCCCGAGGCGTGACCGCGCAAGCGACCCTCACATGGAGGAAGCCTCGATCATAATATGACAGACCTTGTGGAAGTCGTACTTGTTCAACTGTCGCACGAAGCTCGCAAAGTTCGCGTGGTTGAAGACGCGAGGGAGTATATTCATCTGGAACGCGTTCACATCTTTGATGATGAAGTAATCGCCGCCGGAACCCCCTTTACACGTCAACACCAAAGCTTGAAAGTCGAGCGCTAACCTACTTCAACAGGGATCAGAGGCGTGCATTTCTGGGCCCTGTGGCCTAAGGCCTGCGGCTTGAAGCTGAAGCCTGACTGGGCGGTTGTCGGATACGTGTGCATCAGTTGGCCGCTCATATTTCACGAGATGACTCGATACGGACCAGTGCTTAGGCCTCAGGCTTGGAGAACGGCGATAAAAGCATAGTAGCCAACGGTGGAATATTGCGCGTTCCGACGACCGACCGAATTGCACGCAGTGTAAGTGCCAAGATCTGATACAGCTTGAAACAGGTGGAACAGGTTGATGAGAGCTATGCGCGATACCGAGAGAGAAGACATCTTGAGTATGTACTGATGCGCGCGGAATTCGACTCCTTCAGGCGTTGTGGAGCAGACATACTTGGGATCAGCATTTTTGAAGTGGTAAGTAGCTGAATGCGGGTAAGAGAGGTCATAGTCCTGGGTCCGTCGGATGTAGCACAAACGCAATGCCGGGAGACTGCGAGGGCCAATGGCAAGCATGCTAGAGAGAGGGTCTGGAAGGTGTTAAAGCCCTAGGAGACGTGGAGCATGGCGCACAGAATACATATCCTCGACCGCGCTAGTCGCCTTGGGTTGACATCACGTTCCTCCTCTTTGGTCCGCTAGACGCATCGCCGACCCCGCTACGGAACGGACAAAGCACCGATGAGCGAGAAATCTAAATGACAAGAGGCCATGCGGCGCACCCCGCTCTGGGACCGTATTTCTAGCCGACCACAGACCGCCGCCCTCGTCGACATGTCCGGAGCTGTCTTGGTCTGTCCAAGAGAGACTTAGCAAACGTTCAGCGCGGCATATGAGAATAGGACGCACCTCGACATGGGACATCTCACAATGAGAATATATAGGATCACCGAGCACGCTGAGAAGGTCTCACCAGGTTGCGCAATCCGATTCAGAGTGAGTCGAGCACGAGCCAGGTATCCGCCATAATCGGAGAAAATAGCTTGCTACTTTCAATGCGAATTTGAGGATATGCCTTCGAGCTTGAGGTAGTTCAGTCAAGCTCGCAATGAAGAACTGTGTCGTCGTCGCTCGTCGTCGTGGTCGTACCAGAACAAGATCTGTCCCAGATTTGCGCTCGAGAGAAGCTTGACATCAGCCAATCAACGCGCTAGCGCCGGCGCCGTTCCTCTTCTTTGAAGCGCCTCGACCACTACCGCCACGAGTATACGACGACCACGACACTCACGAGTCGTTTACGCTTTGCCTTGCTCTCCAACTAGATGTTCTCACTTCGCCACCATTGGCACTCGTCGCGAGCAGTCAGTCAGTGGTCACGTCTCTACGGAACTCGGAGGCTGACGCCTAATTTTTACCGCCCAGATGCAACCACCGACTGAAGAATCAGAAGATTTTCGTGTTGCCACCGAGGCACACGCTTGTCTCAGAGCTCACAGGTCAATCACAAGTCCAGCGCGGCGCGTGCACTGCCATGTACGGTATTGCCGCCTGCAAAAGAAGCAGAATACCGTCATATTTTTGCGTCGCTCGAGACATACGCCCTATGGGGAGATCTCCGTAGTCCAGTGGTCCTACTGCCAAGAATTACGGAAGCATCCACAGAATACCTCCTGATCCAGGCTCGCGCCGCAAAGTCGATTTGCGCGTTCGGTGGCGTAAGTCCGAGCACGCCTGAGGTTTTCATCCCTCGCAACAATGATTGAGCTGTCTTTCACCACACGACAGTGAGCACGCGCCGGTGCATGCAGCCATATGTACTGACGCGTTCTTTCGCGCCCCCGCTGGTTTTCTATAGCTGCTGACCGCCGCTACCATGACTTTCATGTGTGTACCATCAAGACAGATGTTCGTACGACAGCGCCATCATCCAGCCCAATTCATCCAGCCCATGGCGGCGCCGTTGCTAGGCCCGCGCGTCGGGGCGCGCAATGTGCAGCTATTGAATCCTGTGCGCATTGTCTCAGCGACATCTTCGGCCGGCGAGGCGCATGAGGGCGCATGATTGCCAGGCCACCTAGCGGGCTGGGGTGAAAATGACATAAAAGCAGGGATCGTTCGACCTCTGCAAGTCGCCCTCCCCTCGAGCAAAGACTCAGACATGAAGTCCTTCGCGGTGCTCTCCGCCGCTCTGGCGCTCCTCAGCGCCCCAGTTGCCCTCGCTGGCTCTATGCCGAGCAAAATCTACGGTGTCAACCTTGGTGGATGGTGAATGACCTTCTTTTGCCATCTACGCCACAGTAACTCATCGTTTAACAGGCTTGTTCTTGAGCCTTGGATGCTTCCCAGCGAATGGGCGTCCATGGGTGGACAGAACAACTGCGACTGCAGCACGTGTATTGGTTCAGAGTTGTACGTAGTCTTGGGTAATCCTTGTCTCAGCTTGATCTGATGATATCGCAGCAACTTTGCAAAGGCGTACCCGAGCACTGTGGACTCGAAGTTCAACACGCATTGGTATGTTTCGCGCGTTCCCGTAGCGATAACATGTCTTAATTATTCGATTGAACTTCAGGACAACATGGTTCACTCAGACAGAGGTTAACGAACTCAAGGCTGCGGGCATCAACACCGTCCGTATCCCGGTATGTGTTTCATAAGCATATATAGGTACCAGTACTTACAGCTATACCCAGCTCGGATACTGGATTGTTGAAGATCTGGTGAACCGCGGATCTGAGTACTACCCACGCGGTGGTCTCGCTCAACTCGTAAGGAATTTCCTGTACGGCGTCGCCTCCAGATTCTTCTCTGACATTTCCACAGCGCAGAGGTCTTGCCCAGCTTAACGCTGCCGGTATTGTAGCTATCCTTGACCATCATGCTCTCCCCGGTGTCCAGGCGTCTTACAACGCGTTCGCTGGACAGTACGTGCTTGTTATCCGCGCTTTGAATGTGAAGCTAAAACCTTGACCCGTTCCACAGATGTGCTAGCCCTAACTTCTACGTAAGCATATACAGCACGCCTTCGCTACTGCGTTGCTGAATTTCTTCCACCAGAACACGGCCAACTACCACCGTGCCCTCGTATGGACCGCTGTCATGACCACCCTCAGCCATCTCGACCCCAACTTCGCCTCGGTGTTTGCCCTGGAGGCCGCCAACGGTACGCCTTCAATTTTGTGCATCTCATCACGATGCTGACGTACGTTCTCAGAGCCGCTCTCTGACGGCAGTCAGACTCCCGGATACGGTACATGTAAGTGTGCTGTCTCGCATTTCACACTTGCAATTACTTAAGCGATTTTCCATGCAGTCATGGCCAACTACGTCAAGGTTACTCGCGCTCTCGAGCTCATCATGGGCATCTCCGTCCCGAACTACTCCCTTGCCAGCCCCATCACGACCTCGAACTTCACCGCCGCTATCCTGACCGCCACCTCCCAGAACAACGGAAACGGCCTCTTCAACTCTGAAGTCGTCTCCGCACTTAACGCCGCCGTCCCCATCTTGAACGGAATTGCTGCTAGCCAGAACATTCCGAACATCTTCAACTACCGCTCGTCGACCGCCCCCTTGAACCTCGCCGGCGGCAAGTCGCAACTTGTCACTAGGTTGGTTTGGCAGCTCTACTTGCCGTCACGTCTCTGTGCTGACCGTGTTGCCTCCATAGCTTCATGGACGTCAACTGGCAGTGGGCTAACCCGACCAACCCGTCTACTGGCGCAATCGGCCCTGCTGGATATGATGACCATTTGTACTACAACTTCGGAGGTGTCGCCGACCAGAACGAGAACGCATACATGCAGAGCATTTGCAGTGAGTGTGCCACTTGTGGATAAATGCGAGACTCTGATTGATCATTGTGACTGCAAGACATGAACCGTGTCGGTTCCGATGCGAGCGCGGGCAACAGCCCCATGTGGACCGGTGAATGGGCTATCACCACCGGCTTCAGCACCGACGATACCTTCCTGACCAAGTGGGCTGATGCGCAGAAGCTCATTTACAGCAAGGGTCAAGGCTGGATCGTAAGTACACATTGCACACATCATGGCTTTCGCGTGCTTACACATAACATCGCGTAGTTCTGGAACTTCAAGACCGAAGACTCCGTCGCCCAGCAGTGGTCGTACCTCGAGGGTCTCAAGCGCGGTTACTTCACTCAGGACCCCTCGCAACTCCACGACCCGAACGTCTGTGCTCCGTACACGTCCGGCGGCACCCAGCCGACGCAACCCGGAAGTGTGCACCAACTTCACCCTAACGGCAACACTGGCAAGTGTCTCGATGTCCAGAGCGGTGTTGTCGCCAACGGCACACCCGTGCAGATGTAAGTTTTGATCTGTCATCACTCGTCGCAATACTGACATCGGTACGCGCAGTTACGACTGCAACGGCACTGGAGCGCAGAACTGGGTGATCGCTTCGGGCAGCACCCAGGTCCAGCTCGCTGGTACCAACTACTGTCTCGATGCTGGCAGCTGTACGTCTTTTTCCAAGCTTCCTCTCAATCGCAAAACTCATACTCTCTGTCCCATAGCTCCCGCTAACGGCGTGCAGATGAAGATCTGGCAATGCTACTCCGGCCTCGCTGCCCAGACCTGGTACTACACCGGTGACGACCGCATTTCCCTCGAGAACCAGGGCATGTGTCTCGACGTTACCAATGGCTCCACCGCCAACGGCAACATCATGCAAATCTGGGCTTGCACCACCAACGACAGCAACCAGGTCTGGACCGAGTAAGCGTCGTGCTCCCACTCCATCAACTCTCAACTTTTGGGTACCCATTCGGGTCTGCGATTCTGATCGCAAAAAGATGATTATGATAACGATTGTGACGCATGTTGTACTAATAACCATGACTGCCACGATGTAACAACTAATGATATTGATGTCACTCAACTTTGCGTGCGCTGTTTATGTCTCGGGGAGTGAAGGGGATGGGAGTGAATCAGAGATCTCGACAAAATCGTGCACGAATGGCTGATCTGTTGATCGAGCAGCGAGTTCTGCAGTACGATGATCGTCAGTCTAGAAAACAGATGATGAGTTCGACATAAGAAAAAAAATGGAGGATTATATACCAGGAGGCGGGAGGAGGCCTGGATGTTCGGTTGTTGCAGGCGTAAGTGAGTCATTCAGTGGGCCGGCATCCGAACGATGTGGCGTATCTGGACGCGGTACGAAAGATGAGTCTTCGCAGGTCACAGACGGCGTGACGATGTTCGTGGCACGGTCCAGTGATTGTCCTCTCGTTGTATCACCAGGCTCCGGCTAGTGAATGGTCTCAGCGCGGGGAGACTCCGACAATAACGAAATCACGTACCACAGCATCCATCCCGCGCGTGTGTCCAGATAGTGATGACCTCTGGGTCGAGTCTCCGTGGTTGTCGCGATACGTTTGAATACGTGAGGGCTGATCAGGATAAAACGGTTTTCCAGTACGATCGGTGAACTGCTCCAAAGGAATGGCCTCTGCTATGAGACCAGTGGCGTCAGAAATCGGGGACACGGCAAGTTCGCCGGGGACCGGTTGCGCTTCATTTGCCTGACTGAAGGGAGTACTATGCGGAATACGAGTCGTGGGGATTGCACTGGCTGTAATGTTGGAGTGCTGTGCGACCGATGTTGCACCTTGGCCCGAGACGACGGCTGTGACTTCGTCGGCACGTGCTGTGATTTGTCCCTGCAGAGGCGACGGACCCTCGCCTGCGTCGCCTGCTGCCATACCCATCTCGTGCCGACGCTTCTCGGATTCTTTCAACAGGGGGTCGAGAAACCATGTAGGTCCGGTGAAAAGGTCGGCGTCACGGCATCGAGCGAGCGAAGCAATCAAGCGATGAGGGAACAGAGTTGGTGCCTCGCGATCTGTGCCATAGAGTGAGTAAAGCGGATGTAGCCAGACATTCCAGGAATTGTCCCAGGATTTGTATGATCCACAATTCCGCCATCCGCAGGTAACAGAGGTGTCAGTGACATCTGCCATGGACATCATGAGCTGTGCTAGCACTTCTTCGTATGCGCTGTCATCTGTCCAGCTCGACCAGTCGCATAATACTGCTGACGAGATGCGAATGAAGAGATCCGCGTGATCCCGGGTCCAATGTTCGGGATGGCCTTTCGCTACCTCCAGAGCAAGGCCCGCGAAACCGACACCAGGTCGGTTTTGTGCTATACATATGCGTCAAAAAGTGATCAAAGCGGGAGAAGAGGGACTCACGATGCTCCACGATGCTCTTGGGATTGTATCGCAATAACTCAAAGAGCGTGGGCTTGAGGATGCAGAGTAAAGGATAAGGCCGCATTCCTAAAAGGTGCTTAAGGTGCGAGGCCAAACACTCGGTGGATTCCCAATCCCGGGATCCGGACATTAAAGCTCCACAGAGAGCCACGATTCGCAAGACGAAGCGAGTCAATGCATCATGAATCTCGAGGCCTGGTTCTCGTCGACGTATGCCCTGCAGGAGGTGGTGGAGATCCTGAGCGAGCATTCTTGCTAAGTGAGAAAGGAGGTACGGGAGCCTGTCGTTGCGAATAACGCCGAGCATATAACTCAAGTCAGATTCGATCATGTTTATCCAATGGTGATGGAGTGCGGCGTGCTCGATTCCGTTGCGGTCGTTGAGGGTGATGTGGTACATCCGATCAAGGTACGAGCACATTTCGTTTGGGTCCACTCGGACAGCCTGGCAGATGATGGAGAAGTCGAAGGCCAGGAGCGCCGCGAGAGGGAACCCGGCAGTCACGCGGGTGGAGGCGCATTGAACGACGGCCTTGAGGAGGTATTCGTTTTGCGATGTGTCGTGAATCCACATGCACGCACGCTGGAGATCGGCAAATTCGCTCAAAGATTTGGGTTCAGGATCATCTCCTTCACCAGCTTGATGGGGATTGGCGAAGTGCTCATATGAAGATTGGATTGTCGCGGCACCGAGCGCGTCGACTGCCGCTTGGCCAATGACGACAACATCATCGCCTCCGCTGGAATCCCTGTCTTTCCAGCTGTCACCTTTGTCAGGGATTTTGACGCGAAGATACCCGACGACCCTCCGCACAACAGAGTCTTGTCGACAACGGACCAGGATTGTTTGCATCAACTTCCTCCAGTACGTCGTGAGCGCCCACCATAGCCAGAGACACGCCCACCCAGTCGGCGTTCTATAGGGGCAACGCCGACGGACCGCTGGAATTATCGTAGCGAGTCCTGCTAGACCCAGTGATAAGGCAACTGCACTGGAAGATACTCCAGCAACGACGCGATTCGTGGTACTTAGCAAGATCACAAGTCCTGCAAAGAATAGCACGAGAGCGAGTTCAAGGAGACCAGGTATTGCCGCGATAATGACAGGGACCTTCCACTCGTTGAAGGCCTCGTCGCGTCTTTGTCGAAGGGCGATGATGCTCTGCGGCCGCCACGAGGTAGTCGCCCACTGCATGTACTCCCGGAGCCATTGCTTGGCGATCATTCCAAAGAGAGCTGAGGCTAGGCTGAAAACGAGACTGAGGAACCATAAGCAATTGATGCAAACGGCAGAGGCGGAGGCGGTGAAATCGGGAAGGGATGCGGCGGGATGTGACGAGTTTGCAGACTGCGCGGACAGTTGTAGGAGGAGAGTGACAGATGCCTGGCTATTATCCTGTTGAAGCATCGCGAATGACAGCACTATGAATGCCGAGAGGACCGCAGAGAATAGACCTGCCTGTTTCCTGGTCAATGATAACCATTCAGATTCGAAGACAAACACTCACGAAGACTAGAAGGGTATATATATCTTTATTGAACCCCTCGACAATCCCACTGTCATGGCGGAAGAAGTGGTCTTCGACCGCTTCCCAACCAGTCAACCTGGGGCGGCCGTCGGGCTGCTAGAAATAAGACACACGAGTGCGATCAATAGCGACTGACGTCTTTCGTACCGCCACCGTGGATTGGTCAGCTTGCCCGCTCATTACTGTGGTTGCGATAGTGATGATTGCGGATGCCTAACACGCCAGCGATAGCTGGATATAATGTTTGAGATGGCGGCTCGAGTGAGGAGGCCTGGCACGGCAAGTGGTATTCGATCGACGGGTTGTCGGGGCCAAGAACGAGTAGCCTAGGAGCCGGAGAGCGCAGTCGACGTGGCAGACACGGCAGATAACACGGAGGATCTCGAGGTATGGTATGGTATGAAAACGTGGCGAAGGAATGGAATCCTTGAAATCTAAGCGCGCATCACTGATGACCTCGAATGAGTGGCAGGGATGTGCGAATTTTGCAAGAATGCTAGCTGATATGGATGACGGCGAACAGCGTGAGTACTGTATCATCTAGAGACGAGGTAAATAAATAGTTGGCGGCGCTCGATGATAACACTCTGGCGAGGAGGAGGAAGGGCAGGGAATTTGAAACCCGAAGTTCGTATCGGACTCTTCTGTTATAGAAGGTAGGGCTTTCGTCTAGGTGCCGTATACGGTAGCGTGCAAAGCGGTTCAATGAGCGAGGGCGGAGTGCAGACCAGACAGGTACCTTCATATGAGATGCATTGTACATTGGCATTCATAAGTCCGCATGGCTGATGTCGGTGACAGACCCCCCGATGGCTTTAATATGCAATGGCGGTTGGCCCTTCCCCAACACGACAGCGCACGAGCTGCGCAAGAGCCGGTCAGACTCTTCCAAAAGCGCCCGTAGGTATTCGAGATTGCCGGTGAGGAGTGATGCTTTACATGACCGACTGAGGGAGGCGAGAAGCTCGTGTGGGAATATGTTTTGTATATCTCGAGCGCGGTCCCCGCTCCACGTCGGGAGGAAGAGCCAGATCAGGTGCCAAAACCAACAGGAGGTGAGTTCCGAGAGCGACCCGCAGTTCTGCCATTTGCGATCCCAAGAGAGATCAGTGACCTGTCTCATAGCGGTGAGCAGATCCTTCATAGTTGCAGCGTGTGTAGGATCATCGCCCCAGCCGTTGTAATTCCAGTCCCACAGAGCTGCTGCTGAGACGTGGACAAACAAGTCGGCGTCTTCCTTGTTCCACGTTTGTTTTCCCTGAGCAAGCTGCAGTGCCAGCCTTGCGAACCCGACACATGGACGGCCGGGTGCTATATGTACAGGGATCAGATGGTCCGCAGGGAAATAACGATGCATGCGTGCTTACGATGCTCCACGACAGCCTGCGCGTCGCGCTGTAAGAGTTCGAATAATGTTGACTCGAGACCAGGTAGAGCGGTGAGAGGCTCCTTGCGCAGACGATGCAAAAGTGGCGCTAAACAGGTGGCACAAGTCCAGTCCTTGCTTTCGCACATGAGTGCACCAGCAAGAGCAACAACCCGCATGACAAAGCGAACAGCGGCCTCGTTGAGCCAACCATTCGACATGCGGTCGAACAGCTGCTTGAGGTCATCAGCAAGGAGTTTCGCTAATTGACTTGTGAGCTGCGGCTGGGCCTGATGTATGTCGCGGAGTCTGCTTCCAGGGTAGATATCGATGTTCATCTTGCCTCCCCAGTTGGGATTCAGGGACGCGCGCTCCAAACGACCGTCTGGGGCGAGGGCGATGTCGTACATACGATCAAGCCTTCTGCACAGTTCCTTCGGCTCCAGCCCAAGGACCCGACAAACGGAAGTGAAGTCGAAAGCTAAGAGGACAAGCAGGTCGACGTGGTTGATCCTGCGTTCGAGCGTGCAATGCAGCACGTCGTTCAGAAGGCGATCATTCTGCGACGTCTCATGAATCCATATGAACGCGCGATGCAAATATAAGAGGTGCGTCCAGGTCGTTCCTCTATAGCAACAGCGGTCTATGACAGGTTTGAACTGGTGTTCGGGGTGTCGATGGTTGGGCTCGAGTTCAAAAGCGATCTCGGAGGCACGGAGTGCAGTGAGTGCTGCTTGGGGAACATTGTCGGACCCAGGTTGGCAGTTGGCAGAATCCCTGTCCCTCCAGCTGATTGGCGGGCTGTGACGAAGCTGGGCAAGACTCTGGAGGCCGATCCTGCGGCGAGCACTACAGGGCAGCTGGCACGCGATTCTGTCCCTCCACTCCTCCCATACTCCTAGGACCAACCAGCCAAACCACAGACACGCCCAGCCGGTGGGTGATTTGTACGGGCAGCGTGGGCAAAATACGGGGAGGACCGTAGCCAGTGCTGCTAGGGTAACTGAGACGACAATGGCAGCGGTCGATACTGCGGCCACGACTGTGTCGACTGCTGTCCATAAGAGTACGGCGAGACCCGTGAAGAACATGATCAACGAGATCTCGAGGAGAGCTGGAATCGCGGCGATGATGGCAGGAACTTTCCATTCCATGAAAGCCTCGTAGCGTTGCTGTCGGAGAGTGATGATGCGCTGGGGATGCCAGGAGGTCGTCGTCCACTCCATGTATTCTCGGAGCCACTGTTTCGCCATCATTCCGAACAGGGCGGAAGCGAGGCTGAGAATAAGGCTCAGAAACCACAAGCAGTTGATGCAAACGGCTGCGTTGTCGGCGCGAAAAAGCTCAGGCGGGGATAAGGGTGGAAGAGAGTGGTTGGCAAGCTGCGCCGAGATCTGTAGCAGCGCGCTGGCCGATATCTGCGCATTATCTTGCTGCAGCATTGTCAGGGATATCACCACGAAAGCAGTGAGGACCGCGGAGAACAACCCTGCCTGATACAGAGTGAAGGTCTAACTCGTGTACAAATCAGAGGCAAGGCTCACGAAAACAAGAAGGGTGTTGATGTCTTCGTTGAAGCCATCAATGATCCCTTTGTCGTGACGCACGAAGTGGTTTTCGATGGCGTCCCAGCCTGTTAGTCGTGCGCGGCTGTCGGGGTCCTGTGTAGCGTGAATTGCGTACGCGCGTCACTAAATGTAGAGAGATTGCACGTACTGCAGTCGGACTGGCTGCTTGACTGTTCATAAGGCGGGATATCGAAGAGCTGAGTGCTGAGCGAGATGTGGTCGTGGCTTGAGTGGTAGAAGTCACAGTGGTCTCGCGTGCTGTGGCGATTCCAAAAAAGCGAAGTCCCACACTGCTTGCGTATATTGACAGGCCGAGGCTATGCTATGCGTGGAAATTCCTGGAAAACGCGTCTAGCGGGTGCTGTTGCCGATCTACTGTATCTAAAGGTGAAGCTGTCGCGCCTTTAACAACGCTCGTGCGCTCGTGTATCCCATGTACGATGATAAGACGAAAAGCCTTACACACGTGGTCTTTGGCTTATAACGCGTTCAGAAAAGGAACACAAGGGTCCATGAGCGATTTCGTGAGCCACTACGGGCCTCTCTAGTAGGCAGAAGAAAAATGTGCAGATTTCCATGATGATGGTTGTAATACAAAAACGAGTTCAACGGCAGCCTCGGCACTGACAGGAGGATCCCCGAGCCTTCGGCGCTTTCTTCTTCCCGCGCTTTCGAACTCGAAATCTATCGTACAAGGTATTTCTACTACATGGCATAGCTGCTTGAAGAACTCTCTTCACAGAAGAGCAGTGCGCTGACGGTTGAGCTTGACGGCTTTCCCGTCCTCAGCATTCTTCAATACATCTGGACGGAGTTGCCCAGTATACTTATGCTCCTTCATCCACTTCTCGAGCGTTCTACGGTTTGGGTTAGTCCTCGTGATCCAGTCCAGATCGCGCTTCACGATGTCGTCGTGCCACAAGGACCACCAGCCCTGGAAGTTCTGGCGCCACGTCGTGCTGCCGTCGCCGAACGGCCGTTCGTTCGCGACGGGGAGGTCTGCGTTGTCGAAGTTGCTGAACCACTCGTCGAGCGTCTGGTACAGGGCGACGGCCTTCTGTCCGGTGACGGCGCGGAAGGTCGAGACGAGGTACTCCCAGCCGACAATGTCGCTCGCGATCTTCAGGTCGTGTGCGGAGGTGGCTTCGCGGTGGTCGAAGGTGTAGCGCGCGAAGAAACCGAGGTCTTCGAGCGCGATCATGGGGACGTGACCCTGACCGATGGGTGTGGCGAACACGTAGGTTCCGTCGGCGCGCTTGTTGAAGGGCCCGAACATTGCCTACAGGAAGTCAATCAGCATGCATCAACTGACAACGGGCTAGCCACTTACATGCTCCAGCATATCCATGTAAGGGCCAGAAGTGACCACACTCCAGGACAGACCTTGGTCCGAGATGTCGCACGGCTGCGCCTCGAGCCACTCTGCCACTCGGCCCTTTCCTACAGATAGAATATTATTGAGTGCTGCATGACCAACTGCCCCGAGCCGGGACTAACCATCATAGTGTTCACAGCGGTATTTCTGGTTGTAATGACCGAGCTGTGACTCATGTAAGTATCGTGCCACGACACACGATGTAACAAAAGACGGCCGACCTTCAGGGCGTAGTCCAGGTTACTCCAGACGTAGTGCCTCATGGACTTTGTTTGCTTCGCGATTTCGTAGATTCGCATGCCGTAGTACGTCTCTTTCACTTCGCCGACTGTGAAGCCGTCCGTGTTCACCCACGCGCCGTAAGCTCCTTCGAACGCTTTGACGACGGAGGGGATATCGTCAAAAGCACCTGACATCCCGCCGTGAGACATGTACGAAGACGAGGTCGAGGAGAAAGTGCCTACCCTTTACGCACTCTACACCCCGAGCGGTGAGCTCTCGTGCACGTCTGCCATCCGGGTCGCGAGTAAGAGCCCGAACGGCATATGGAGAAGGCGACCCTTTGGCGGTGGGTTCGAGGAGCGCATTGATAACCGCGATACCTTGTGCACCGGTGGCACCAATGACGAGGACGAGTTTCTTTCCAGAGGACATGATGATTTAGTAGGTCGATGGCCGTATTAGCAGTGAAGAGGCTGGTATATATACCGCCGCGTACGCGCAGCGCTCGCTTGGCGGTCCGTAGCAAATGCCCGCATGTTCATACGAGTTCCACGGTCTGAAATGGCACGCCCGTCAGCAGGAGTCGGCTCGGGTGGACGTTCCCCGAGGGGTTGAACATCGCTGAGTACTCACCTACGGTCTGGGAGCTGGGATAGAAGCCTGGTAGACTTGTTCAAGAAGCCAAGCGCGTTCACGGCGGATTATACAGTGTTCCCGCCGTCCGCTGTCGGGGAGGGAAACAGGAGAGGCGTTTCGCGGCGCGCCTAATTAGCTGTGTGTGGTGTCCCAAAAAGGCGCGATCCCGACTCCCGCCGGCGCCTGTCCAGCTTGCTTTCCAACCACGCTCAACGGAGACTCGGAGAAATTCACGCGTTGTTTTTAAACTGCGTGCGTCGGCCGCTATTGTGAGGAGTGGTGGACCGTGGAGACTGTGAAGCATTTGTGGACGACCAAGTTTGCAGCGGTTCGTCGGCATTTGAAGGTGAGAACCGCATCGGTTACTACCTGTTTTTCCAAGCGTTGAAAACCGTCTGTAATATTATAGCTGTTAATTTAATGGCGTAGCGAAGACAATTTCTGTCGGACTGTGACGACTTGCGGTCAGCTTGAGCAGACTATGTAGAGAAGCGAGCCGGCTCACGCGCGGACAACCCTGACATCTTCACCGGTCTGCACAAGAACGACGTCGCCATTGGCCTCGGTCTTGACGTCTTCACTGGTAGGGTCCTCAGAACTCAACGGTATTAAAGCGTCGCTATATCGAAGTGGCGTCCTTGTCTTCTCCTGAAGACCTCCCATATGTTGCTCGCCTGGTGAAACTCCCAACATCGCAACCCACAGGCCGCGCTACCCCTCGGTTTCCTACCGTGACCCACGTTCCCCATCCGCTATTCCATGCTACCGAATGTTACAGGTCCTCGCCGCTGAGCACGTTCCAATCGATTCCGAGGTGAATACTGGCTTCCTGAGGAACTTTGGTCGTCGTCGACACGTCGACCTCGTCATTGCGCGCCTGGTCCACCGGCTCGACGGCCTGCTCGACGTCCTTCGACCGCCTCAAATTTGTAGAGTCGTTGAGTCTGGTTCACAGAAAAATTGGAGGTTGAGCAGAAATTGGAGAAGAAACTCTCTCGAAATGGGCCTAGAGTGTTCCTAGGCAGGGGATGGAACGTGCTCTTTAGCGCGACGCGTCATTATCTAATCGATCTTCCCGCTTTACCTCCTGCATCTGGTGACTGGCCTGGTCCAGTCTGCTCCCATATTTTCTCCTCAACACCGCACTTTTTGCTCGACGGCTCTACATATATCGCCGTGCAAAGCCCTGCACCTCTTTCCTCATCCTTACCACCCTAACGATCTCACAAAATGGTGAAAGTCGACAACAAAGTCTGTCTCATGTGCGTAACTACTGGTCTTAACAAAGTACCATCTACTGACGTCGTGCAAAACAGTGTCCACGATGGATGGGGAATCGCGCCGGAGAAGGGCATGAAGGGCGATGCTATCAGCGCTGCCGACACCACGAACATGGACACCATCGCCAAGGAGCACTCCTACCGTACCCTCCACGCGCACGGTATTGCCGTCGGTCTCAGCGAGGGTCTCATGGGCAACTCTGAGGTCGGGTACGTGCGTCACGGTTTCGCGGCTGCGGACATACACTGACGTATCGTGGGAATCATCTAGTCACCTTAACATCGGTGCAGGTCGCATTGTCTGGCAAGATATCGTCAGAATCGATGTCGCCATCAAGAAGCGCACCTTCCACAAGAACGACAACATCGTCGCGAGCTGCAAGCACGCGAAGGAGGGCAACGGCCGCCTTCACTTCCTTGGTCTCGTACGTTCACCCGTTCTATACGCGATTACGCGCCTCGCTCACAGCGCTGTGCCAGGTTTCCGATGGTGGTGTCCACTCCCACATCCGTCACCTGAAGGCTCTTCTCGAGACTGCGAAGGAGCAGGGTGTCCCCCACGTCTATGTCCACTTCTTCGGCGATGGACGTGATACTGCACCACGATCGGCTGCTGGCTACGCCAAGGATCTCCAGGAGTTCCTCGCTAAGGACAACTACGGCCAGATCGCCACAGTCATCGGCCGCTACTACGCCATGGACCGTGACAAGCGCTGGGAGCGTGTCAAGATCGCCGTCGACGGTCTCGTCAAGGGCGAGGGCGAGAAGGGCGAGGATGTTGTTGCTGCCATCGAGGCCAACTACAAGAAGGATCTCACTGACGAGTTCCTGAAGCCCATCATCGTGAACGGTGATGAGGGCCGTATCAAAGGTGTGTACAGACGCACTTCAGTCCATGACATGTTTCCTGAGTCGCTTCGTAGACAACGACACTCTGTTCTTCTTCAACTACCGCTCTGACCGTATGCGCGAAATCGCTACCGTCTTCGGTCTTCCCGACAAGCCCATGGAGGTCAACGTTCCCAAGAACCTCGTGAGTTCTTCCTCTCTTTTTTTCCCGCTTTATAGACATTTGACGCGTTTTATTCTAGCACATTACCACCATGTCGCAGTACAACGCCGAGTTCCCCTTCCCCGTGGCTTTCCCCCCACAGGCAATGACCAACGTTCTCGCTGAGTGGCTCGGCAAGCAGGGCGTCAAGCAGGCCCACATTGCTGAGACCGAGAAGTACGCGCACGTCACCTTCTTCTTCAACGGTGGTGTCGAGAAGCAATTCGAGGGAGAGGAGCGCCACATGATCCCCTCGCCCAAGGTCGCGACCTACGACAAGCTCCCGTGCATGTCCGTGCAGGCTGTTGCCGACAAGGTCGCCGCGGTCCTCAAGGAGAACAAGCACGAGTTCGTCATGTGCAACTTCGCACCCCCCGACATGGTGGGCCACACTGGTGTGTACGACGCCGCCGTTGAGGCCATCGGCCATACCGACAAGGCCGTCGCGACCGTCTACAAGGCGTGCCAGGAGGCTGGCTACATCATGCTCGTCACCGCTGACCACGGTAACGCTGAGCAGATGATCAACCCCCAGACCGGCGCACCCCACACCGCCCACACGACCAACTCGGTACCGTTCATCATGACCGGCGACCCGAAGAAGCTCTCCTTCGCACAGGACAAGCCTGGTGCCGAGGACGAGGAGGGTGCTCTCTGCGACGTTGCTCCCACTGTACTTGCTCTCCTGGTGCGTAGTTCGATGTTAATCTTCGTGACAATATCTGACATAATAATCTGCATAACAGGGTCTCCCCCAGCCCGAGGAGATGTCCGGCCACTCTCTGCTCGTCAAGGCATGAGCAGTTGCAAAATAGAAACCAATAATTGTACCTTTACGCCTAGAAGCATATACGATAGATTTTACATAGACATGTACAATAAACGAGGACATTCCCCGGACAATTCTGCTATACCTCGAGTGAGACAGGATGTCCTCAGGCCGGTCAAGCAACGTGCGTGGGTCAACATGTGAAAGTCTGCGCGTACAAAATGCGGCGGCGTCTCTTTCGTGCCGCGGGGCGCGTCGAGTCGGGCGGAACGCATTTTCGCTGGAATTTCAACCGCCTTTTCAACCTCTTCCGCACTCCCTCCTCCCTCTCCTGTGTGCAGGCCACTTGTTGTCGCATCCGTCGTTGACATCTCCTTCCACGTCATCCCCAGCACGCCCCAAGACTTTGCCGCTTAGGCTAGGCCAGGTCTAGGCAGAGTACGCTTGACTGAACGTGCCGCGAAAGCTAGGCCGCTCTCCGACGCGACCTTGATCGCCCAAAACTACCTCTGAACAGCGGCGCGAGACATGTTGAACTCCCTGCACCGATCACTCTAGTCAAGAATACAAAAATCATGTATTCGTCGATATGCCGAACGCGCTGCACACCAATACCGCTGTCCCGATCGTTCGCCCCTACGCACCGGCATGCACCATATGCACATATTATTGTCTGGAGAAGATGCCAGTCTGCACAAGCTGCAGTGCGCACGCCGCTCTCCGAGCACCCTTCGACTCCGCGACACGCCTCGACGTTTCCCCCGCCTCCACACGCGCGGCCGTTGTTCGCTGTGGAAGAATCCGACGGCAGAGCGCGACACTTATCGTGGACGGACAGCGGGGGTATCAAAAAGGAGTGGAGGGAGCTGTCGGTGGTGAACGCGGACGCTCCGGGGACGTGCATCTCGGCCAAGCCTGCACCAGGGAGTCGCGTTGTATCCTGGCTCCGACAAATGTTTCTCCCCACGAACTACCCGCAATCGGTTCACAAAGCGTACGTCGTAACTCACTGTCTCAGGAATACTGCTGACAGCAATGTTCGAGCAGATATCTACCGTACCACACTCTCCAGTTTGTAGAGTGTATAGTCGGCACATTGGTGTCGGTGCTATGCAACCAAGCGCTGCTTGTGTCTGTTGGTATGAGCGCGGAAGGCAGCATCTTTGGGGCGGTCGCTGTCCAGTGGATCATAAAAGACGGTGCAGGTGAGGTCGCGAAGTTGTTCTTCATCAAGCGATACGCGTCATTCTTTGACAGGTGCGTACTTCATTACTGCTCATTAGTGTATCAACTCAGAAGCATGCTTCCTAGTCACCCGAAAACCTTCAACCTTCTCGCTGCGGGTGGTGTTCTCTTTGGTTCAGGCCTCCAGATTGCCGCCCTGGTCATGCCAGCCACCCCATTGTACTTCTTGACCTGCGCAGGTATGTGGGTTTTTACGAGCTTGTTGTGCACATACTCAACATCACTTGTCTCCTCGCAGCCGGCGGGAATATCTTCAAATTGATTGGCAACGCGGTACGTAGATGTCGTTTCTGCCGGACATCGATGTCAATAGCGTCTCTCTCTGTAGGTTTGGTTCACAACGCACATCAAGTTTGTTCGCTGCTTCGCCGAGCAGGGAAACACCGGCGATGTCGCGGCCAAATCAGAATCCCAAGCTTCGGTTGGCCAGCTCCTTGGGTACGCTGGTGGGATCGGTCTGCTCGCCATCTCGCACTCGGCACCCTACCTCTTTGGTATCTTCGCTATCACGGTCCCGGCGCACATGGCCATCACAGCTTGGATGCTGCGCGTGGCGACGTTCGAGCTCCTCACTCTCCCACGGCTCAGCTGGTTGGCGAACGAATATGTGTGGGACCGCAAGGTGGTGTCTCTGCGCGAGCTCGAGGCGACCAAGAAGACAGGCCTCTTTGGCGAGTTCTTCAAGGAGAAGTGTGACAAGTATGTCACACTCACACCGAGAGTGGAGGACGTCGTGGTCTCTGAGACCGCAATAGATCGTGTTCGGTGGGACGCGTTTGTAAACGCGTTTGATGTAAGAAAGTCTTCGTCTGTATTGGATGTTCGCTGATGCAAACCATTTGTAGCATGAGCCATACATGCTCTATCAGCCTCGGCCAAATTTACAAGGCGTACACACCAACTACATATCCGTATTTTACCACCCTTCTGCGGGGGCAGACGACATGCTGCGCTCGGTGCTGCACGCTGCTTGTCTGAAGCGCATCCTGAGAGCGCCCAAGCCGGACGCGCCGTCAAATGAGTGCGAAGAGGCAGAAATGGACGCGCTCTACATCGCGTTGGAGAAGTCCACGCGATGGACACACCGCAATTTTGACGAATTCAAGTGTCAAATAGAAAATAGCGGCTGGCGGACAGACGAGATCGCGTTCGCCGATTTTGGGCGTCGCGTGCTGTGGGGATCTGCGGCTCAGCATATTGGGCCATAACATGGAACGGCCCTAGGGCCTCCAGTCGACTCCTTCGCCTTCTCTCGCACACCTCTAGACATGTACACACAAAACTTCACTCCTCTCGACAACCACCACCTCAAACATAGATGCTCATACATACCCACACTTCCCACTCGACAACCCCCGCCACGATATTCTCGGCCACTTTATAATGGAATACTTACACGTCGTCGCAATCTGTCTTGGTAACATATACAACGTGTAGGTTCTTGTAACCCGAGCTCCACGTAATAAACCATCTTGAATCTCGCTCTCGACCTCCACTCGCCACACGCAAAACTGGACGGTCCTTACGCTCTCTTGCTATTTACCGACGCGGGGAACGCTTCACCGGTCGTCTGCGGCCCCAAAGCGCGGGTTGACTCATTACAGCTTCGTCCTACCGAACAACTCGGTGTACAACGTTCTGCTTTCTCGTCTTTAGCAGGGCTCCCGGTCGGCCGCCGACGACATAACGCCCCGCTCTCGTCACACGCCCTAGCTTCTCCCCGACCATCTATTTTTCTTCATCGAGTATCGCGAGTCGGGACGCCTCATTGTCATCCAGAATCTACCTCCGTATGTGCATTCGCGCAGGGCTCGGGGACCAGCTCTCGGGCTTAGAAGATGGGCGCCTACGCGTACACGATAATGGGCAGCGCGCGCGGCGCGCACTATATAGGTCCCAGCCTTTGCGGACCCAACAGTCGACTATTTCCCCACCAACACACGGGCTGGCAGATAATTCCTACTGAAACATGTCTGTTACGTCAAGCGCGAAGAAATTGATCCTGGTCATTGGCGCGACAGGCGCGCAGGGTATGGCGGTCGTCGACGGGCTGCTCGCGCCCTCGGCCGATGGCTCTCCCAGCCCGTATGCTGTGCGCGCGCTGACCCGTGACACGGAGAGCAGGCGCGCGAAGGAGTTGACTGCGCGCGGTGTCGAGTGCGTGAAAGGTGCGCGTCCCAGCCCCTGAGTATGTGCTTGCGCTGATGTGGCGTCGCTTTCTGTCACAGGCGCGTTTGACGACCTCCGCGCCGTTGCCGCCGCGTTCAAGGGCGTGTACGGCGCGTTCGTCAACACCGATGGCTTTACGGTCGGCGAGCAGAAGGAAATCTATTTCGGTATGAAAATCTACGACATTGCGAGGATCGAAAAGAGCGTAAAACACTATATCTGGAGCAACCTCGACTATAGTCTGAAGGTACTGTACATTACGCAGTGTATGTGGCACATTTGCTGACTGCCTGTCGCTAATAGATCAGCGGTTTCGATCCCAAGTATTGCTGTGAACATACCAACGGCAAGGGGAGGGTTGGCGACTTCCTCCGGGCTCAGCCCTCGGACGCAAAGGAAAATGGCTTCACGTGGAGTATGGTTACCACAACGCCATACATGGACATGCTATACGGTGTTCGTATTTCATCGACTTTGCCCGCGGAAACAATGTTGATCATGTTGATTCATTGCAGGCCATGTTCGGTCCTCTGAACATTCGCGCTGACGGCACGTACGTCTTCGCCTCGCCCATCGGCAGCGGTCACGTCCCCATGATCGCGCTCAGCGACATCGGCTTCTTCGCGCGCTACTCGTTCGACCACCGCGCCGAGGTGTCCGGGCAGGAGCTGTGCGTCGCAAGCGACCTCGTCGGGTGGGACTACCTCGTCGAGACGTTCCGCAAGGTGACGGGAAACAAGGCGGTCGTCGTGCACCTGACGCTCGACGAGTGGTTCAAGAACTTCAACCGCGTCGACTACCCGCTGGCGAACGAGCGCACGTACGGCGACGGGAGCACGACGTGGCGGCAGAACTTCACGGGCTGGTGGGCGATGTGGCAGAACGATCTGCTGCCGCGCGACTGGGAGTGGATCCGGCGCGTCCACCCGAATGGGATGACCCTCGAGCGCTGGATGCGCGAGAACAAGTACGATGGGAAGTTGAAGGTTGACTTGCTGAAGAACGCGGAGGATTCGAAAGCGATCACGCTTAACCGTGAGGTGACATCCCAGTTGTGATTTGCTATCTTCTTTCGCGTGTCGAAGTGATATACCATCACCTGTAAAGTAGCGGAATCGCATACAGGGTCTTGTTTTGACTTCCGTAGCACTAGAGCTTGTAAGTGTGACGTGATCAAGTCGCAATGGGTCGCACAAAATATACGGAGAAGTTCAACGTTCTAATCTTCACGCGCACGCCTAGCGGTCGTTATCGGTCGATGAACGTGCAACGGTCAACGGTCAACCTCGATCATGTGGTGACGACATAGAATAGAAAACGTACTTCCGATATGCACGGTCGGCGGCTAGCACAGAATACAAAGAGTTTGACAGGGTATACACGCGATCGGAGGTAGATAACCAAGAGACACCATCCGCGTCGGTATTCTGTAACCCACAAATATCAGCAAACACGGACGGGCTTTCAAGACCATATACGTACCCAGATTGAGTACAAGTATAAGCTCGCCCTTGTTAGAGATGGCGTCAGGCCCCCAGTCAGATTGATCGCTGCCGGCTGGGGTGAGTGATCATGATTATTGGCTTGTAGCGCTGTGGCGCACCTCTGCAAGAGACCATCGCACGACCACCTCGTTTGTGCGCGCTGTTAGAGCCTCTTGACACAATGCACAGCTAAGGTCGTCCTCAAGCGTGCCCATGATCGACCGGATAGCAGCGGTCGTCATGTCTATTCGTGCGGCGAGATAAGTCACACGACTAAATCTCGAGAGCCAGAGCACGCACCAGAGCGGAACTCCCACACAATCTGCGAAGCCGCCACGCGCCATGCGCGCGACAAGCTCTGGCGGTCCGAGGGGGAGCAGTTGTGGTTCGGCGCATGCGGGTTGGGCGGCACGGCGATGATCTGGCGCATGAAGTCGAAGCGCGCCTGGCGCAGACAGAACAGGCGCTTCATGTACAGCGGGCCCATCTGCGTCGCGAGGTCGTCCGGGATATGGCGCGCCTCGAAGGGGAGGAGCAGCGGCGAGATCGCGACCGCGAGCTGCTCGAGGTGGTTGTGCGCCGCGGCCGCGAATGAGAGGAGCGGGTTCAGCGGCGCCTCGTTGAGGAGCAGGTCGAAGAGTGGCGTGCCCGGCGCGATGTGCACCTGCAGCGGGACGCCGTACTTCTTGAGCGCGTTGAGGGCGGCTACCATGGTGTCGAAAGTTGGCGTGTAGGCTGCGCAGGAAAGCCCGTAAATGGTGTGCAGCACTATGTTGATGACTTGCGATGTCTCGGGGAGCGCGACGATGCATATGTCGCGCGCCGGGAGGACGGCTTTGGAGAATAAGAGTCCCGCGAAGTTGGTCTTGGATGCGCTCAGCAATTTGTGGAGATGTACGCTGAAGTACACCTCATCGGAGGATACAAGGGAGACATCAGGGATCAGCGGATCGAGGCCAGAGTTGGGGTTGAACGCGGTTGATACGGACACGACCGAGTCTTCTGCAAGCACGAGATCGAGGTCAGTGTATCCGTGCTTCCCGATCTAACGGTACGTGCAGTTAACGAGCTCATTTCGACAGGACGTGCTGAGACGTACCGGTAAGGGCGCTGCTCTGCCGATCCACGAGGGTGTCGTTACGGGGAAGAATAAATGTTCCATGAGTACGTCGTAGTCTCTACTGGCGCTGTGGGATGTCTAAAGACTCACGCCGTTATCTACGGTCGCGCCCGAGGACATGATTACGTCCAGCGCTATGGCCGCTCACTGTCTTGTATACGGCACCCGCTCTTGTGCAACGCGTTAATAAGGCTTAGAGGCTGCAATCTACGTGTAGCAGGCGAAGAGGGGGCTTGGGGATGGGATTGTGTGGTGGAGGGAGGCACGGGAAGATAGAGCCCCGAGAACAGATCTTAAGACATCCCACTGCGGACCCTAGCGGAGCGGACACCGCTCTAGTTTCAAATGTGAAACTATAGGTTCCTTACCTCGCAATCTATTGGTAATACAAAGCATTAGTGACTAAGGCTTTCGGAGTCTCAACACTTCCCTATGCATTTAATCGTGAGAGACTTGCACTCATTCCACGACCGTGATGTCACTCTACACTCTGCACCGCGTACACCACCGCTAGAAGACCTGTTTTGGGAGCTGATATGGGTGTCCAGCTCCTGTTTGGTGTCATGTTTTGGTTTGAGATCTGTCTGTGTTATGACGATGTTGGTCAGGCTCGCGCTTGGCCGCTGCGGCGTCGGTATACGCTGCGCACACGAGTGACATGAACACCTTGAATGCTGTCCATAGTCCGCTGACAGGGTACAGACAAAACCTACACGCTATGTACACGAACAATACAAAAGCACCAGCGAAGCCTCCAGGCACGACCACACTCGAAGAGCGCATCTTCTAAACATTTCCCCGCACTCGCGCCGAACTCTTCTATGCATCTCTTGAACTACCAACGTGACGAACAGTACTTGTGCAGCGAACGGTGCGCTCCGGGATTGACGTGTCGACAAGGTCCTCGTCAAGCGTCCGAGGCGCGTCGGGGGCACGGTTATATTTGCGCAATCAGTCGCGTGAAAAACGCGTCGAAGTCCCATCTTCACGCGTCGCGCGAGACGCCACTCCGGTCTACGTGATCTTCGAGTACAGAATTAAATCGCCGTTGATGATAGGAAGACGTTGCCATCATGGATGGCGCAGCTCGTGTACACGCCATAAGTTTTGCGACACATCTGGTGGTGTCATTAGCTTTCACGAGGCGACCGCGCAGCACCTGGAAACTTGCTGCTGGCAACTCACATAGTGTGAAGACATGTGAAGACATTGTATGACCGCGTTCGTGGCCTTTCGTGGCCCACTACGGATCCAGGTCTGTGACGACTGCTTTGAAGCGAATTTGACGAATTTGACTGGACGAGTATCTTGGAAAGGCAAACGGCGGGCCGCATGGAGACCAAAGAGGTCAGGGGGCGGAACGGGGAGCCTCTTTTGGTCCCGCTGCTGCGTTTGGTCCCAACATGTCCCGGTCCTACACGTCGACCCCAACACGTTGGGAGCATCGGGGAGATGGTACCTCGGGGTGGACAGACCGGGTAAGCAATGGTCACGACACACGACTGCGAGCGACGAACATAGGTGATTGGCTTGGAATGCTTCGCTGAGTAAATCCTACGAGAATCGGGCACGCAGATGAACTTTGAGTGAACCCCAGCGATGTTCGCGTCTTGGTACGCGTCCTCGACCCCAGCCTGAGCGTAAGGAGTCACCCGAAACTGATGCGGGTCGTTGATACACGCTTGTTTCGCCCTGGTTGTCGACCAAGCGTGGCCTCAAAGTGGCCGAAAGATTTCAGAATTTGATGAAATTGATTGGTCCTTCCTGGAGCGCCCGTGAGTTTGAGGGGGAAAATCTGTTTTTGCCCCGAAAGTGGAGGTGACGCCCTGGGAGGGATTCTTTGGGGTGCGGGGAGGTTGGGGGCCAACGTACTTAATAAACGTCGTGTTCGACCTCGCCATTGGTCTCTCTTTCTCTAAGACCTCTCTGGATTGTCCTAGACGTCGTCGACACGACTCACGACAACCATGGCATCTTCGTCTACACCTTGTGCCGGTTCAGCAATTATGTCCCGTCCCATCCTCATTACCTCGGGCCAAGTCACGGTAAGTACACGTGTTTTCAACCGTATTTGCGCTCGTGCAAGGGGCAGGGAATGTGAAGGGAGGAGGGGAAGTCGCTTGGGAGGTGTGGGCCACACCGGGGGAGTGCCAGAGGTGTATTGCATCGCGTCAGCCAAGACTCGCGGTCTCGCGACATGACGCGTAACCAAAGGCCTCTTCAGAGGGGAGGGGATTGAGGAGAGAATCGTTTGCCTGTGTCTTCTTGTCCTTCGTAAATCGCCATGTCGAGCTTGTACTGATCCAAGCGTCCCTGTAGGTCTCCATCCCAGTACCAGTCAATAACGGCGACGAGTGGATCGTCGCTGAGATCCTTAGAGATCAATTCGCCACAGAGCGCAATACCCAAGACACCATAGACACGACTGTGCACCTGGAGAACGAGACAGAGGCGAGCGTAGAGCTGTTCGCCCTCTTTCTTAGATTTGTCGCCGAAAAGATCGATGCCGAGGCCCAATACGCATGCGCCCGCAAGGCACTTCTGCTCGATGCGCTCAAGCACTTTAACACAACTTATCTCGCCGAGCAAGACATTCACGCCGTCTCAGCGGCATTCGACTCAGACGTCCGCAAGACAGTCTTGTCTTCGTACTATCTCGCGATCGCGACCCTCGAGCAGAAGAGTGTTTCAGTACCTCGTGCGCCCGCCTCTGCGCTGCTCAGTGCAGCTCAGAAAGGCGAAACTTCTATTTTTGCGCTTTTCGGTGGTCAGGGCACCAACGAAGTCTACTTCGACGAGCTTCAGACTCTCTACGACACCTACAAGCCTTATGTCGCCCCCTTCGTCGCCTCAATCACGAATGACGTCCTGCTGCCGCTGGCAGCAGCGTCTGAAACCACCAACTTCTACGCCCACGGCCTCGATGTCGTGAGCTGGCTAACAAGCGCGACCCCGCGTCCCTCGCTCGCGTATCTCGCGTCTATCCCAATCTCATTCCCACTCATCGCCCTCACCCAGCTCGCGCAGTACCTCGTCGTTTGCCGCGTCGCGAACCTCACGCCAGGCGAGCTCCGCGCACGCTTTGCTGGCGCGACGGGCCACTCTCAGGGCATCATCTCGGCCGTAGCTGTCGCCGCGTCCAGCACGCACGAAGAACTGCTCGCGAACGCAAAGAAGGCGTTGCGTTGGGGCTTCTTTTCGTCTCTACGCGCACAGGAGCAATTCCCCGTGCTCGCGCTCGAGCCGTCTATCGTCCAGGACGCGATCGAGGGCGGCGAGGGCATGCCCACACCTATGCTTAGCGTCACAGGCCTCGGGCTCAAGGACCTCGAGGACCACATCAAGAAGACGAACGCGCATCTTCCCGAGAACTCGAAGCTTGGCGTGTCGTTGTACAACGGCCTCAAGGCCTTTGTCGTCACCGGACCCGCGAGGGCTCTTTGGGGTCTCGTGACCAGCTTGAGGAAGGTGCGCGCGCCGAGCGGGCTCGACCAAAGCAAAGTCCCCTTCTCTCAGCGCAAGCCAGTATTCTCCGTACGCTTCCTGGTCGTCAACGTCCCGTACCACAGCCATTACCTTGAGGGTGCGACGGACAAGGTGTTCGGAGAGGATCTTGAAGGAAAGGAGTTGTGGACTCCGAAAGATCTCGGAATTCCGGTGTTCCACACTGAGAATGGTGCGTGCCAGCTACATGATGCTCCGCTCGCGTGCTAACTTGTGTTCAACTCAGGATCTGACCTCCGCAAACTGGGCACGTCGCTGACCAGGGCGCTTTGCGACCAAATCTTCACCATGCCCATGCATTGGACACAGGCGACGAACTTCCCAGAAACCGCTACGCACGCGGTGGACTTCGGTCCGGGCGGGCTGAGCGGCATCGGCCCCCTCACGGCGCGTAACCTCGACGGACGCGGAGTACGCGTGATTGTCGTTGGGGACAAGTCCAAGGGCGTCGCGGAGTTGTTCGACGCGCAGAGCATCAAGCGGGAGGAGTGGTGGAGCAAGAGATACTCGCCGAGCTTGGTCAAGACGAGGTGAGTTGCAGCATAATCATCCCTGAATTTGTTGATTGACGCGTCTTGCAGCGATGGCACCCTGCACATCGACACGCCTTTCTCCCGTCTCCTCGGCAAGCCTCCGATCATGGTTGCCGGCATGACGCCCTCGACCGTGCAGGCTGGCTTCGTCGCTGCTGTGCTCAACGCCGGCTTCCACATCGAGCTGGCCGGTGGCGGTCATTTCGCGCCCTTCGTCCTGCGCAACAAGGTCGCGGAGCTCCGGAGCAAGATCCCAGCTGGAGTCGGCCTCACGCTCAACTCAATCTACATCAACCCCGCGCAATTCGGCTTCCAGGTGCCCTTGTGGCAGGAGATGCGTCGCTCTGGCGTCCCCATCGAGGGCTTCTGTGTTGCGGCCGGTGTGCCCAGCACTGAGAAGGCTGCCGAGATCATCGATGGCATGCGCAGCGCGGGCATCAAGCACATCTCTTTCAAGCCTGGTTCCGTCGACGGCATCCGCCAGGTCCTCAATATCGCGGCGTCGAACGCTGACTTCCCGATCATCCTCCAGTGGACTGGTGGACGTGCCGGTGGACACCACTCTTGCGAAGACTTCCACCAGCCGATTATCGCCACCTACAGCTCGATCCGCGCGCACAGCAACGTTATTCTTGTCGGTGGCTCTGGCTTCGGCGGAGCGGACGACGTCTGGCCATATCTCACTGGTGACTGGTCTGTCGAGCACTACGGCCTCCAGCCAATGCCTTTCGACGGCTTCCTCTTCGCGTCGCGCGTCATGGTCGCCAAAGAGGCGCACACGAGCTCCAGCGTTAAGGATCTGATCGTCGCTGCCCGCGGAGTCGACGACTCGCAGTGGGAGGGCACCTACTCGAAAGAGACTGGCGGTATCCTCACCGTGCGCTCCGAGCTCGGCGAGCCGATTCACAAGATCGCGACGCGCGGCGTCAAGTTGTGGAAGGAGTTCGACGACACCGTGTTCAAGCTGCCCAAGGAGAAGCGCGAGGCGTGGCTCGGCGAGCACCGCTCTGAGGTGATCGCTAAACTCAACAAGGACTTCCAGAAGCCGTGGTTTGCGTGCAAGAAGGACGGCAGTGTCGCCGAGGATCTCGCGGACATGACCTACGAGGAGGTCGTGCTCCGCATGATCCGCCTTATGTACGTCGCGCACCAGGCCCGCTGGGTCGACGTCACGCTCAGGAACCTTACCGGTGACTGGCTGCGCCGCGTCGAGGAGCGTTTTGCGGATGTCAACGGCGGCGGCCTCAAAGCCTCCATCCTACAATCGTACTCGTCGCTCGACAAGCCCCATGAGTATGTAGAGTCGTTCTTCAAGACGTATCCCGCGGCCACCGAGCAGCTGCTCACCACCGAGGACAAGGCGTACTTCCTTGCGATCTCGCAGCGCCCGATCCAGAAGCCAGTGCCGTTCATTCCCATACTCGACGCGACCTTCGAGGTCTGGTTCAAGAAGGTAATTCGAATTCATATACATTACACGTGATGTACAAGATCCTGACATGGTATCGCAGGACTCGTTGTGGCAGGGTGGGACATCGACGCCGTCTTCGACCAAGACCCTCAGCGCGTATGTATCCTGCAGGGTCCAATGGCCGTGCGTCACTCGAAGGTCAAGGACGAGCCCATCAAGGACCTCCTCGGCAACATCACCTCCCTGCTCGCCAAGAAGCTCCTCGACCGCGTCTACGGTGGCGACGCGAGCAAGGTCCCTGTGGTCGACTACCTCGGCGCGAAGCCCGTGGCTCTGCCTGAGAATATCACCGCCACCCTTGGCGTTCAACGCGTCATGTCCGACAAGCAGATCGTTTACCAAGTCGGCAGCACGGTGCCCGAGACCGCGCTTTGGCTCGAGACCCTCGCTGGTCCTCGCCTTGACTGGCTAAGGGCACTCCTAATCTCTAAAACCATCGTGCAAGGTACAGCTTACATCGACAACCCCCTTCGGCGTCTGTTCGCTCCTCGCAAGGGGCAGAAGGCGGTCATCACACTCGAGAAAGGGCTGCCCGTCGCGATCTCTTTGCACGGCGCCGCGCGCTCTCACGGCGAGCACAAGGCCGATTTCAAGGCCGTCGAGGCTCGCTACGACGCATCGACGAAGTTGATCCACCTCACCATCTTCGAGGACCGCCGCGACACCGCCGTGCCGCTGGCCCTGCAGTTCCAATACAAGCCTTCGATGGGTTACGCGCCCATTCACGAGATCGCTGACGACCGCAACACCCGCATCAAGCAATTCTACTGGAAGTTGTGGTTCGGCGACGATGAGGTTTTGCCTGAGATCGACGTCCGCGCGACCTACACGGGTCCGGAGGTCACTATCGACGCAGCCGCGGTCGAAAGCTTCTGCGGAATCGTCGGCAACCAGGGCGAGCACTTCAAGAGCGTGCGCGTCGATGAGGTGCAGGCTCCCATGGACTTTGCCATCGTGACTGGCTGGC
>ALYI01003657.1:0-50303 GCA_001969225.1 Ceriporiopsis andreanae CBS 279.92 | reverse complement strand
AGTGCGCACATAAGATGCTCACCAGGTCATGGCGAATCGTTTCTGATCGCTCAATTGAAACGGGGCCGCGAGTCCCATAAGCATTCCCGTGTCTTTACAGCTGCAAGGCATGCCTCTTGTTCCGAAGCCCTTGCCAGAACCAGTCGCGTCCGGTAGGGCATGTTCAGCGATGGAGCCTCTGAGTCTTCACGGTACCGATAGCGCGGCTACTTGTTTTCCCAGCATTTCAACCTTCGCGTTGAAAGCGGACCGGCTCGATACTTGGGATGCGCCACGGAGCGGTACCGTTGACTCGTGAAGAACCTCCGTCCGGAGGCATCCCTGCGCAATAGGCCGGGAGAGCGATGCAAGCCGGACTGTTCACGGGCCCGAAACCGGTCAATGCACGCTCGGACGCGCCAAAGAACGACAAAACTCACCGGGAGGGCAACGACTACACCTGCCTATAATAGCCGAATTCGTGCCGGCATCACTGCGCATACACTTGGATGATCGACAGGATGGAACCCGATGTATCCGACGGTTTGCGCACCACCTTGCGCGCCCGCCAGCTTCCCCGAAATTCCGCGGACCCCAAAGGGCAGACTGCCTCAGAATGAGATCGCGGGAAAGAGGGCTGAAGAGGGGTGCGTTTCGCAGGGAGGCCGGGCTTCAGTGTGGGTATGCGAGCGTTCCTTTGGTCTATGAATGCGCTCGCCGCTAACGCACTTCGCCATTTGCATGGAATATCGGAGAGTATCGCGTCGTATCGGCTCAGCTGAGATTGAAAGTAGTCTTACATGCTTCAATGCTTGAATATCTCAAGGGGGTCGTTTTGACTACGCTGGTATACCACAGCGACAGAGAGACAGCTAAGAAGTGGGCGATGGCTTGGGCCGGCTCGTATGTTATTTGGGTGCTGCATGACAAGAACATGTGAGGCGGAGCTGGCAGAAACGAAGCACGTACGCACCTAATCACGCGACATCCGTTCTCGAGCAGGGGCCGGGTGCGTGAACGCCCACTTGTTCAGTTTTTGAGGTAGAGCGACGATTCCGTGACTTGCGACGCATTGCATGACAGTTCATGATTCTAGCCTACGAAGAAGGGCAGGACGGAAGCAGCACTATAGGCTGTTGGGTCGGACGCGGCGTCCAAGAGAAGCGGGCGCTCTGCTACTGCACACTTGAGATGGGTGCTTTTGGCAGCACGCGAGATTATGGAAGCTAAGGCAATCACTCGGCGAACGAGAGCGACCGGAGGACTTCAAGGATGCAGCAGGTCGTGTATCGTTGAACGAGAAGCACGACATACCTCGCTCTCGCTCTCGCTGCGCAATCTCTCCTTCCGTGCCCGCCCGCCGTCTAGATATCGAGGGCCACAAGGGTAACATTTCTCCTTCCTCCACCTCGGCTGCTAAGTTGTGTGTGATACGTGCCTTTCGTGGGGGTCTGACGAACAGTGAGGAAAATGTGTGCAATTGGTCGACGTCGACGTCGACATAAGAGAGTAAAGATTCGATAGGCGCTGAAAGGTCGCTCATGCATGTCGTGTCTCCGAGTAGTCTCCGAGTGCTTCTCTCGACATACATACTTACTCCGATGAGCACGTCTTTGCTATCGAACACAATTCGGTCTCCCTCAAGTCTTGCGAGGGGCAATATACTTCTACGGTCCAGACGCGTGTCGAGATGGCGGCAGCCATACTACATGTGCCAGACATGGGCTCCAGGATGTACGCGTTACAGAGTAAGTATGTCTCCGCGACAGAAGAGCACTGATGAGCTGATGGTCAAATGAATTGTGCAAGTTCATTTGCAAAGACCAGAATGTGTCCACGAGAGAGGCTTAGATAATAACTGCATGTACATCTCGCCGTTTCATTACTGATAACATGATATCGTCACTCGAGCGCAGCGTACACGATTCGTTGTACCAGGGCTGGCGACATGTGCAGCATCATTAGCGTCTTAGTCCTGGTCAAGCGGTTCTATCCACTCACTCTGCGTGTGCCCACAGATGGATAGACTGCCCTGGCTCAATGCCCTTCACCATCGGGTCATCTGCCGCCCACTCAAACGAGAGGTTTTGCATCTCGGATGACGGGTAAAGGTTTGTCGGATGTCGCTGCTCGAAGGGCGGAGGATCGGAGTCAGACACGGTACCCTCCGCGAAGCTCATGCTGTACGACGTTGCGCCGTTGGGAGCATCGATGAGCCTGCCTGTCACACATCCCCTCACGAAGACCTTCAGATTCACGATTGTCTTCAGTTCGAGGGCTGTGATGGCACGCGTCGAGAGGCACAGCAGGTCGCCGTTCTTGATGCCGATCCATTTTTTCGTCTCGGCCTCGACGACGACGTAGTATTCCGCGTAGCGCAGGATGATTTCAGCCAGCTCGACCGGGATGAGGTGTTTTAGGATCGCGCGAGCACGATGAATGTCGTCGAGGGTGGACGGACCTGGAGCATGGCGCTATGCCCTCGTTAGCGATGCAAACACTAGGCAGCCTGCAGAACGTACCTTGGAATAGCTTCGAAGCACTCTGCCCTCCCCCGTCGTCGTTGACATTCAAGCAGAAGATATGGTCCAGAGGAGAGCACGCTTGGCGCCGGGTGAGCAGATCTGCGATAACACGAGATCGATAGACAATCGCGGGCGTTAAGCTCGCGGATGAGAGCAGACGAGACTCGAGAGAGCATCGAGCATCCTTGCGCAAGTTGCGCGCGACGGCGCTGGATGGTGCACAATGAACACAGGGAGGTCGCGGATGAATGTTCTTATTCTCTGGGAAAACACGCAACCGACACACTGGCATATTCTATGTGATTAACCCAGCCTTGAAACCTGCGTGTAGGTAAGGTTAACATACAAGCGGTAGAGGGGCAGACAGTTCGCTTACCTTGCGTGTGCCCAGATACAAACAGACTGCCCTGGTTTGAGGCGGTCCAAGACATCGTCTCCGCGAGTCCACTCGAATGCGTGGGTCTGGGTGTCCGCAATTGCGTGCAGATTCGTCGCGAGTCGGTCTTTGACCGAGTCAACGCCTTCGCGGCCTTCGAATTTCATGGTGAACCACGTCCAGCTATTCCGCTCTGATCCCCGATCTTCCGGGTACGAGCTCCAGCCCTGATCATGAGCTTTGACGACTACCGTCAGTGAGTGGACATTCTTCACTTGGTCTTCGGTAAGCGGATCAGTATTAACGCAGAGAACATCGTCATCTTTGATCTTCTCTGGCTCCGTGAGCTCGTCAGATACGATTGCGTAGTACTGGGCGTGTTGGAGGATGATGTCGGCCAGCTCGAAGGGAACGAAGCGCTGAAGCAGCCTGCGGACCCGGCGTATGTCGTCTAAAGATGGATCGTACGGCTTTCCGCTGTGTGAGAACGCATAGCGCCTGCATTCCAAGAATAACTCACCTCCGGAGGTACAGACGAAGATTGACCCATCCCAGCGGTCGACACCGAGTTTGACGACTCACAGGCGATGAGGCGACACGATGGAGACGGACGTTTGACCTGTCCGCGGCGCCAGCCTAGTCAACGAGTTATGTTTAGGTATGCGCCGTGCAGAGGGGTGGAGCCCCGTCAGTCATCGCCGACCCCCGAGGGTACGTAGCACAGGCACAGAGGACGCCCAGCGCGGACGACGTTCTCAAGAGGAGATACATACTCGCGCTCACACTCACAGGCTGATATCAGGAACTCGATGAGGTGTGGGTATGATGATGATGTGCTGAGTTTGTGAGGTCGGTGTGACGGTGGTCTGCAAGCAGGGGCAGCGCCTGGCAGCGCGCATGATCTTCAGGGAATATTTACCGATTTGGAGCGAATTCTACTTGGTGGCGTCAGACGCCGATGCAGCACATGGCCCTATCGTGGAACCTTTTCTCTGACTTCCCTTCCATGTCGACTCAGGCACTCATGACCGGTACAATCCCCCCAGCACGACAGATCACAACCTTCTCGGTCTCACACAGGACATTGTAATCTGCGACGAGCTGCGGACTAGCGAGCGGCGGGGTCGGCGGCAAGCAATTACCCGGCGCACAGTTCCAACGGGACACTCGGAACCGCTGGGTGATGCGATCACATTACGTGTCGGGGAAGCCGCCATCGGGGGAGGACATACAGTACATCTGGCGGTCCGCAAATTCTAGTGCTGGAGGCCGCAGGGATTCGTGCTTTGTCATGAAACAGTTATGCAAGGCGTGCTGTGTCATTCAAGATAGAGAGAGGCGTTGATATAAAGTGAGCAGTATTTACGTTTGGAAAGCTAGTCAAGAACCCGGAAAACCACCGTGTGCGAGCGTGTGCGCTCGCCTGCGACGTTCGCGAGTCGGTTTTATCTGCCTCGTAATCACGGTCACTGCTCCTGAGACATCTCCCCGCGTCCGACGCATGAGGTCATTGCCCTGGGAAAACCTTATCATCGTTGGCGGATCGTGGTCCCTATAAAGCATGCTGCTTGCTGTGTCCGTGACTCGACACTCCTCAACCCACTTTGCAGCCAGATAGCATCATGACAGCCACTCCGAATGTCTGGTTGATCACCGGTAGGTGAGGATCCTCACACATGGACCTCCATTGTTGATCTCAATGTATCGACAGGCACTTCCTCTGGATTCGGGTCTCACCTCGTGCAGGCGGCGCTAGCGCGGGGTGACCGAGTCATCGCGACGGCGCGGTCGCTGTCGTCCATTGAGCATCTCAAGTCTGAGAACTGCAGTATTCTCGAGCTCGACATCACCAGCGGATCCGAAATCTTGCATCAGAAGGCGAAAGAGGCGATAGACATATGGGGCAAAGTAGATATTCTCGTCAACAATGCTGGATACGCGGCATTAGGGATCGCCGAGGAAGCTGAGTAGGTTTGAAGTTCGTTATTCCCGTACTGAAGATAAGTACTGATCCCGCCACAGGACCGTTGGATACCAGAAGCAGTTCGCGGCAAATTTCTTTGGCGTACTGAACTTGAACAACGCCTTCCTGCCGTATATGAGAACCGCAAGATCGGGCACGATTTTGATTGTTGGCAGCAGACATGCATGGAAGACCCTCCATCCAGTGAGTGTTGCTATATTTACGTCGAACAGCAGGACTGAAGTCTTTCATCTGCTGTAGATGACTGGTATGTACTCACGTGATCAATTGAGGGACGGAGGATTCGAAGCTCACTACATGGCTGACAGGTGCTTATGCTTCCTCGAAGGCTGCTGTGCATGGTGAGTTCAGATCTTGCGCACTGTCCAGCACGATCTGACATGGACCGCATGCAGCCTACGGAGAAGCACTCTCTACCGAGGTTGCGCAATTCAACATCAGAGTACTCCTCGTGCAGCCGGGTGCACATCGTACATCGGGAATCCCGAACAGCCTGAACCGCTACCTCATGAAGACGTCGACGATCGAGGATTACGAAGAGATGCGCGAACGCGGGCTCGTGCGCGTCTCTGCCCAGGACGGGAAGCAACCCGGCGATGCGGTGAAGGCTGTGTCGGCCATCGTCGATGTCGTGCGGGGCGAGGGCCGCGCGGCAGGGAGGCCGTGGCCGTTGTGGTTGGTCCTGGGCAAAGATGCTGAGCAAGATCTGAGGGCGAGCATATCTCAGCGGCTGGCCAACCTCGATGCGTGGGCAGATGTCACGCGTAGCACTACTGTAGATGATGAAGCGAGTGTAGTCTTTATCTGATGACGTGCAGACGTGCTCGCACCTCCGCCGCGATGATCATACGAAATGGCATTGTGGATGTCACAATGTCTTGTCTGTAAGTAGTCAATCGATCGACCCGTTTGTGCTGTACGAGTATACAGGTGCGGATAGAACATCTATAGAGGGAAAAGTACGTTCAGAGCTAGTAGGCACCGATCAATAAGGCCAATGCGCCTCGAAGAAAGGATGTGTGCGAGAAACCGGCACCGAGACTGTCACAGGGCCTCTACCATCAGGACTTTCCCGGTAAATGAAACTGCGTCGCGATTCCACCATCCTGCCAATTTGAATGATATCGGCGTGAAAATTCGACCACCGATCAGGAGCGTCGCGGACACCAATGCGTGGCCGCATGAAGAAATCGACCTCCCGGGCAAGGAATTGAGTGATCCAAGTCGAGCAAGATGCACCCGCGGACGGCTCAGGGAGCGACATATCGTCTAGGACTGGTAAGGTGAGTCAGTGCGATACAGGGAGATGACAGTAGAAAACGCACCATCACGCCAGTCAGTTTCGAACCACCGTCTGAAGGTGTATTCGTTGACCAATGGCAAAGGCGGAAGTTGGACGCAGCAAACAAGATTCTTCAGCTCTCTCAGAAGGATATTGCTACGGCTTACAGGCCGCCAGCGTGATCTCACCCCGTCGAAACGAACGCTGTAGATCGTGACTGGCCCGTCCAGCCGAGAGCCGATGAGCAGACCCCACTCGTATATCCTTGGCGCGGTCTTGGTCAGGGTTATATGAAGGTAGGTGCAAGTGGAATGATCGTGGGGGTTGCTTTCCTGGGCTTGAGGACTCTGGCTCATGGTGACAGAGAGTCAGAGAAGAGCGGTGAAGCGAAGGTGGGCCGAACGAATGACTGCTAAACAGTGTATTGCAGGGTTATAATACAATATTTATACCTGATCAGAATCGGTGGCACGTAGACGACCTAGACGTTCCGGCCACGGGTTCCCAGTATCAATCTAGACGAAGACGCGATGCTGGCCAGCAGGCCATCGCTGTGGCACATGGCACAAACTTGGCCCACACGGCCGTTAGTAACCAACGCTGATATATTGACAAGGTAGTGCTCCGAGTCCGCGGTCGCTGTTCTCTCGCCAATTGGTTCACCGCGCACAACGATGAACGGGTGCAGCGCGATGACATGACGACGATCTCGTCCTGTCAATTATTCGTGTATTCCACTTCGCGTGTGAGGGTGGCTCCTATTAAACGAATCCCTGATTCATCCCAGGCCATTGAGAATGTACGGATGGCGCGATCATCGTCAAAGAACCAGCGACGTTGAACGCTACGTATTGAAAACGCACCAGGTTCCGTGATGCCTTTCGGCCCGCTGTGAGTACAGAAATGGCCAAGTTGTGCTCCTAACGTTGCAGAGCAGTCGCAAAGTGTAAATATGATGGGTGGAAGATGGAGGTGAAACTGAATCACGCTCAGCGGGATCGACAAGATCATCAGTCCTCATTAGGCGCCAGCGCGCGTCGGGCGCGGGCGAGGCGCCCTCTGATCGTACAAACTTTGACCCAACCACGACTTAACGCACCGTCCACCGCCAACTGCTCGTCCTGGGCTATATTTCTTAAGACTGGTGTTTTCTTGACGCGCCGACATGACCAGGGAAGCCATCCGTCTTCCCGCCTCGCAACTTTGATCAAGTTCATGGACGTATGCATGTCTACCATCTCCCCCTCTTCGCCGAGTCGGATTTGTCACTCAGTGGCTGGAGGGTCGCTTGTCAGGCGGTCATCACGTCGCCCATGGATTCGGTATCCAGGCTAATAGCACCGGCAATTTATCGCGTGGTCGCACCGTGGACATGGAATATAAAGACGACTTTCGGTCAGGCGCCAGACTGGGTACATCAAGCGGTGAGCCCCAGGTCCACCTTCGTAGCAAGACTTTTGGTCCTTATTATACCGCTCTACAGCGCTGCCATGACGTACCACGCTATTATCACTGTCTCCAAACTACAGAAGACGCTCGATCCTCCGGGGAGTTATCTAGCTGCGGAGTTTTTCTGGCCGACTGGTGAGTGTGCGAGTTACTGGGTCTAGGTTGGCAGTTAACCAGGGAAAACATAGACGAGATCAATAATTCAACCGATGACGTGGTCGACACCCAGCAAAAGAAGCAAAAGCTATGCGTCCGATTCAAAGATGGTTCGTATCTCTATTTGTGACGGTGACCTCGACGGCGTTGACATGCAATATGTTCAGGCACTCCGTATCCGACTCACGGTTTGAAGTGGCGCGGAGTGATTGCGGGTATCCGCCAAATGGCCAACGATGAACGGACGCACCAAGCGTTGTGTTCAGGAGACGGATCTCGTCGGATGTCGTTTTCTATCACCATTCCACAAACATCAATAACAGATTACGTCCCTCACGTAGGCGAAGAGGCGCCTCAAACCACGTTAGACGTCTTGGTCAACGCGCCCCTGGAGTATTCGCAGCTCGACTTCACAGATCTGCTCGGAGAGTTGGGCGCCGAATTTTCTACTCAAGTGCAGTGGACTAATTCGGACGAAGATCTCGACGTCGCAGTCTTCCTCCATTGGCTAGCGGCGAACGCGACTGTCGATGCTCTAGATGCTCATCTTGTAGCCCTCCGAGAACTGTCTTCCTCTCTTTTAGCCCGATTCCAGATCCTCGTCCACCGTCGTTCAATCGGTCCCATCGGCTCTCTTATGACCCTTCAGTCTGACGACACTCGTTATGTGGCGCATCTTCACCGCGGTCTGTCATTAGTCCTGTCTACGCTGGAACAGTGCCCACAGAACCACGATGAACGGTTCCAACTGCTGGTCAGCCTCGCCACATGGCTGCAGGAGGGTATTCAGGCGTATGGTCTGACGGAGGGCGTGGAGGCTGCAATCGAATGGTGTCGGTCTAATGTCTTGCCGAACCCCCCACCGCACACGGGACTGATAAACAACTTCGGATATCCGTTTGCACATCGCTTCCAAACTCTCGGACAGATCGAGGACCAGGACGCGGTGCTTTCGCTGCTGGAGGAAGCGCTGAAGCTCACCGCCCCAGATGATCCATTCCGTGTCGACACCCTCTACAACCTTGCCTTCCAGACGCGAACGCGTTACAGTCACGCGCACCGTGCGAATGACCGCGAGGAAGCGTTTCGCTATTGTCAGGAGGCCCTCGAGTTACAGGCCCAGGGCGTAGGTGACATGTCGCGCGCCCTTCTACTGTTTGAACTCGGTCTCGAGTACGGGCAGGAGAACGTTGATGAAGCAATTACCACACTTCGTACTGCACAAAACACTGCCAATCCTCGATCGGAAGCTGACCTTCTTCTGCGCATCTTGCGGCTCTTGTCGCGGTGTCTCTTCGGACGCTTTCAGCAACGCTTCAACAAAGGAGATCCGTTAGCACATGAAGATTACCATGAGGCATCGGATATCCTCTTATGCGCCCTGGAGCAGTTCCCCAATACCAGCCAGCACGTTGACTTGCTGCTCGACTCGGTGGACATCCTATGTCATCCTAATGGCGAGCGCAGCGACAAGACGCCGTGGTACGACAAGGCACTTCCTTTGGCACGAGAAGCTCTTGTACTCCTCGGGTCGCAGAAGCACCGGCACATCGCACACGCTGCTATCGCGCGCGCGCTGTTAGGCCGCTTCAGCGTTACGGAAGCTGTTGACGACGCGCGTGAAGCTTTCGAACATCTTGCCTCCGCATTCGCTATCATCGATGACGGCTTTGTTGGTGGGGAAGCGAGCCGTGCACGCTATCTCTCTTTCCGCGCCGCGTTGCTTCTGCATCCGGCGTCGCCGTACTATGACGTTGTCTCTGGACTGCAAGATCTTGCCGAGTGTCTCGACGACAAGCACTCGAGCGCGGAGAGCCGTATGCAGCTGGTGTTCCGGGTCTTTACTGGGATGACCGAGGCCGCCAAGGTGCAAGTCATGTCGGCGAATAAGGGCAAATGGGCCGACGTGCACATCAAGGCCATTCGCTTGCTGCCCCAAATTGCGTATCTCGGCCTCGACCACGCGACGCGTCTGCGCATCCTCGGGAAATACGAAGGGCTTATCCTCGACACCGCCATCCTGTGCACGTTTGTGGAACGAAACCAGGACGCACTGGAGATTCTAGAAGAAGGCAAGACACTATTCTGGTCTCAAGCCCTGCAGCTGAGGACTCAGTACGACGACTTGCCTGAGAGCCTGCGTGAGCGGCTAGGCATTGCACTGCGACAGATCGAGAATGACAGCCGTATTCCATTGGAGACGCAACGCACTCCAGAGGACAGCGTGCGGAGGCGGCGCGGTGGAGAGAAGTTGGAATCACTTATAGCGGAGGCAAGAGCTCTTCCGGGTCATACACACTTCCTGCGCCCCCGCTCACTCGACAGTCTCGTGTCAGCCGCGGCGTGTGGCCCCGTCGTTCTCCTTATACCGCACGAGCTCATGTGTTTCGCGCAGTGCATTCTGCCTACCGGCCGCGATTCTTACACGGTGCGCCCCGTGCGTTTCAACGATGTCACGCGCGCGAACATCAAGCAATGGGCGCGACACATGCACATTGCTACGGCGGCTGGCCGTGGGGCGGATGAAGACACAGAGGACGAGCTAGATGCGCAGGGGCAGCAGCCCGGTAACACCCGCTCGACGCGTGCCGGGCGAATGAGCGGCAAGCAAATCACGTCGGAGAGAGTGCTGAAGGAATTGTGGGTGCGCATCGTAAAGCCAATTTTTGATGCTTTAGGACTCAAGGTATGTGTTCGTCTTGGTGGGTGCTCCCCTCTCTGACGTCTTCCAAGCCCAAAACAGGTCGTGAACGACCTCGACTTTGGTGGTGCCCATCAGGAGAGTTCTCTTTCCTCCCGATCCATGCGGCCGGAGCATACAGCGGTGGCGGGGAATGCAGCTCCGACTACGTCGTGTCGTCGTATACGCCAACTTTGGGCGCCTTGATCAACGCTAGAGACAGTTTCCTGCGTGTCGGTACAGGTCTTCAAACAGAGGACCGCGGCACCTCGGTGCAGGTGACAGGGCTCCTCAACACCCCGCTCGTCGTGCTGAACGCCGCGGTTCCGCGACCGTATAAAGGAGAGCCCCTCCCAGGCGTCGTGGCGGAGGTTCAAGCAGTCGCATCGATAGTTCCCGGGTATGCTATTGCACGCCTTCCGCCGGACGAGGACGTGCTGCACGACCCTACTTCGGCGGGTGCATCTGTGCAAACCATCCTGGACCTTCTCCCGGAGTGCTCGTTGCTTCATCTAGCGTGTCATGGTGTGCAGGATCACACCAATCCGCTGGAGAGCGGGTTCATTATGCGGGACGGCATGCTCACCATCTCGAAGCTGATGTCGCTCTCGCTCCCCACCGCGATCATGGCATTCCTCAGCGCATGCGAGACAGCCAAGGGAGACGAGCGTCAGCCGAACCAAGTCGTGCACCTGGCCGCCACGCTGTTGTTCACCGGCTTCAAGAGCGTGATAGCGACTATGTGGTGCGTTAGCATGAGATCTACCCTGGCGGTGGGATTTCTGTGTTGACATTTTCAACAGGGTGATGGACGACGCAGACGGGCCGCGCGTCGCGAAGCATATTTACAAAACGATCTTTGGTGGCGAGAAGTTTACACTGCATACGGAGGACATCCCTTATGCGCTTGATGAAGCGGTGCAGGCGATGCGAGCAGAAGGAGTATCTCCCAGCCGATGGGCTCAATTTATTCATCTAGGTCCCTGAAGTGAGTGGTCATGCCGCTCAGCCGCGCCCATGTTCACACAGACACAGCCGAGATTGTTGTACACACACTCTGAGATGTAATTCGATTGATAAAGTCCGAACTGAAGAAGATTGAGCACCGCGAGGTCTGGGGTGAGTTGACGAGCGCCCAGACGTCGGGACTGTCTAAAAGTGGTACGAGGCGGGGCGCCGGTCCTTTTTTTGATCAGTTTTCCCTTTAACATTGGCTCATCGGCCACGACGCCCGCTACATGTCGTGTTCGGTATCTTTTGCTGAGGTACGCCCCACAATATGCACGACAATCCCCGTTCCAAATCTGATTTTCGCGAATTTCGGGCTGAGGTTTTCGCGATGCATCTGTCGAAAGACCTTGCTAACTCACCCGTTCATGACGGGTAAATCAAGCTATTCACCACTGCCTTCGGATCCCAGGAATCACGAGTGCATTCATGCCCACGCTCAGTCATATTTTGAGCCAGCCGTTCCAGGCGTTTGCGCCCGATCGCGCGAGCGCTATCGCAATAGTCGCCGCTCAGGCCTCCAAAGGATGTTCACGGCGTCCGCCGTGGAGGCGAACAGCAAGGTCAGCCTTCTCAGCACGTATCCCGCGCTTCATACCTCGCCCCTGATATCTGCCCTCATTGCGCCGACGTTATTCCAGTGCAAACTTCGGAAGCACCGCAATACGGCGTGGACCCTTGATTATCACCTTAGGTCAAATGTGCAGGCGTCTGACTGCTATGCACCCATTCCGTGGCGCAGTGCAGCTGTGGCGACTGCGTAGACGCGAACGTAGGGATCGCATGAATGCGATGCGAACCCTTCCGCCCAGTTCGGCATGTCGTAGCGCAGAATGGTCAGTCTCCCCGCCCTAAACTCAAAAGACAAGACATGAATGCTATCACAGGGCATTACAAGTCAGTGCATTTCTGCAGATATAAGCTTTGGACAGCGCCTCACCACACATTCTTGCTGTGCACGAGGCGGTAGGTGCTCAAGTCGTACTTTCATGCATTACTATGACTGCTCTCTCCTTGTGTGTCACCCCTCACTCGTCTCTCCCTCACACCCCTTCTCTGCCGACACCTCTCACGACTCATTCCTCGTGTATCTCTGATTATGAAACGCCCTTTGGCTGTATCCAACGACTGGGAAAATATCTGCGGTACGAGGCTCGTTGTTTGTACAATTTTCGGTCTCTTATTCGTGGTTTCAGATGCCCCAGGTCGAGTTGTCGACTCGCCTTGCAAACGGCGTCGACTATCAGATGCGACTGTAGACGAAGATGCGACCGTGGACGACACACAATGGTCGCCCGATCAAGTTCAACTCGTCTACAACGTCTTGTGTCCCGCCGCTCTTCGGAATACATGGGATTATGTTGGATACGATGATGCCTTTGCCTTCTCAATGACAGATGGAGCTTCATTCCATTTGGATAGCCATTCTGGTGCGTAGCGCTCACTCAACCGTCCATTCATTGTCGAACGAGTTGCAGGATGGTCCGATAATACATTCGAAAGTGAAGTGCTCGCGTCATCTGTTCAACGTCTACTGCATGCTGCCATGCTTGGCGTAACAGAATATGACGATGGGGCACTAGATGCATTCCCGTGCGCTGCACCTGCACCCTGGTACGACACTCGACACCCCAGCGCCCTCGATCATCATGCAGGTTCCTTCCAATCGTGCATACCATACCAGTTCGTAAACGCGGATCACGCTTCAGTCCAAGATCTCTATTCGAGTATGGACGACTCATCGGATAATGAGCTGTCTTATTTCAGTGCGTCCGCGTTGAGCGAGTATGATAATTACTCGTCACGATGTGAGCTGCTGCCGCCTTTTGATGTTTTTCTCTACTGACATTGACATACAGCTTCTTTGCGAAGCGACTCGTACGTGTACTGGGACTCGGACAACCATTGTCCTAGACTCGTACTGCCGTCAGCGTTAGGTCCCAAGATCCCGCCCGAGTTGCTCGACTGTATACTGTCGTGCGTAGGGACGTGGAGCGAGAGAGCGCCGGTATCGTTCACGAAGGTCGAGCTGGCGCACTGTACACTGGTCTGCAAGCGGTGGGCATTCCTGTGCCAGCCCAAAATCTATCGGGAGCTCCAAGTCTCTAAGCCGGAAGCCGTGGACTATCTACGTCGAATGATCGATCAATCCGGCAACAAGCTCTGCAGCGACATACACCTCATAAAACTCGCGGACGTGAAGGGCTACCTCTCGTTATCACAGATATCGACGCCGTGGTTCCATCGAGTGGCCCATTTATATTCCAAGCTGCAGCACTGCGAACCATATGAGCTTTGGTTAGCCGGACCGCTACCCGACGGCATGCGAACACTGCGCTCAATCCATTGGAACCTCCCCCGATCCGTTCCCACCCACTCCTCAGGGTTAGGACATCTATTCCTCAATGACATCCGCTTTGCTTCTTTTGGCGATCTGGTCCATCTCCTCGACGAGCTCCCAAGCCTCACGGAGCTGTACTGTCAGCGGGTGACGTGGTCAGGAGGACCCGACGTCACGCGCCTCCGCTCCCATCGGCGACCGAAGCACACGCGTCTGGAGGAGGTGGCGCTCCATGGGTGCCCCGTAGATCAGTTCTCCTTCTGGCTTGTTTCCTTCTACGCACCTTCCACTGCAGCTTCTCCTCTCGACGACCACCTCCACAATATTGTTTCAACATTGGTGTCTCAATGGTGGACGTCCACGAAGGCTAATGGCCAAACGCTAGACGCGAATCGTGATCCCCATTCCACCGGTCAGTGCATTCCTCTCTCTTGATCTATGGCGAATAACATGGAGTCCACAGCGTTTTTCCTCAGAGACTTGGTATGGGAGATATGGTCCAGGTCGCTCGCGTCCGCGCATTCTCCGTCCGTACAATCGACGCGGTCATCCGATTATGGGAACTCTCGCTATGCCATGACGGTGGATTTATCCGATCGCGGGAGTCTCACAACTGAAGTTCTACGAAGCGATTGGGGCGCCTTCGAGACACTTATCTCGACATTCTTCTTCGCCGCACAGGAGATCGTGTTCGGTCTCACGAGCAAAGAGGATATGTCACTCTTCATCAAGGACCAGCTGGAACCTAATATGCCGCATATACGCGATCAAATCACCTGGAAATGTGTCATTGCGCAGTATCGCGAATATGGCATTACCGGATATCTGCTTCCTGATGCTGACTCCGCAGGTGCGTTCCTATCGTGTCGCGTTAGCGTCCAATTGACGAGATTGGCTTTCCTTCGCAGTCACCGAGCCTAAGTGGAATCTCGCAGACTTCTTGTCAAGTCCTCCCCAAGACTGATTTACGCGTCACGGCACGACTTCCGGCACCGTGTTCAGGACTCCAACGCTTCCGGACCGTGCGTCCCACGTCCCACGTCGTGTATCCCGCTCCGCGTTGACAACGCCGCACAGGTCAGCTCGCGAGCCAGGAAGCCCTCCGTCATGTATCGCGACACACAAGGGTTGGAGAGAAACATGGGTGAGGCATATCGGAGCGCGAGAGTTGGACTGGGGAGGCAGTAGGCATCCGACGAGGCACAAGTGTCCGCGACGGAGGCGAGTGTAAGGCTTTCTCGGATCGCGAGCGGACTGTGATGTTTGAATACTGTACTTGTATCCGTATTCACATTTTTACCTGCACTTTCCGCAGTACTGATTTGTATCGAAAGATCGGGCAAATTGAATAGTCAGTACAACGCTTGCCCCACAGGAGCGACGATGGATATCACGACGGTGGCGTTCACCCTCAAGCAGGGCGTACAGCGTCGCCCTCAGACTTTCGAGCACATCGACAAAATTCGCTGGTAACAGCCACTCTCGAGCACGAAGTGAGGACGGAAAGCGCCATGACGGAGTTAATGTGCTCGCTGGGATACGTATGGCAAATATACTGTGCAAAAAATCAATGATAACATGTGGTCTCGAGACACATGTCCTTGAGTGTATGTACGTACAGAGGATGTGGAATTGCGGACATGTGTCGCTGAACATGTCTTTGGGAACATGTTTTTGGAAGCATGTTTTCGGGAACATGTTTCTGTGAACATGTGGTGAGCAGGATGTCGAGCTGAACATGCTGCGAGCTCTCATCGATCTCATCTCGGACTTCCATGCTGCAACAGAGGCAGCTATTTTGTGGGCCATAGAGGTCAGTCCCCTATGTCGAGTTGCCATTTTATAGAGTCAAAGTTTACATACATACCTCCAGACCTCTCCGCTCGAGGCGACACCTCTTCACAAATCAACATGTGCACATAGACTGACATGTCCTTGTCAAACGATATGTTGCGCACGAACACGTACACGTCGCAAAACCTCAATGTCATCAAGCCTCGGTATCCGAACATGCGCGAAAACCTGTACATCAGCGTAAACATATTGCGAACAAGTTACCGGTCAGCCAAATTTATTTTTTGCACACTATATCGCCCATAGATACGGCCTTCACGAGGTTTTCAAGCGAAAACAGTCGCTTTCTGGATCGACATGGAGGCTTATAGGGCGCGCTTCTTCGAAGATGACAAGGATGCGACTGTCGTTGGACACGATCCGCCGTGTGGAGGGACCCGAAAGAGTGTACAATGCGCGCCGATGTAAGTTAAACCGGTATTTGCGAGATGCACAACTAGCTCGATTGGCGGCGCGTATTAACATGGTAGTGAGTAAAGAATGGGCATAACGCGCTTAATGCGCCAGCCATAGCGAATATCGTTCGCATATACGGACTGTTAGGAAACGCGAGATTCAGCTCGTTGAAACACATACAACGGTGTATTGAGCGACTCACGTGTACGTGGCACCGATATTGCGGCGCGGCAGGCGAGTCGCACGTAATCGAGCGCGGCAGGCTAGGCATGCGCAGGGTCGCAACGGGACTCATGTTCTCGAAGTCGGGACTGTCACTGAGACAGAGACTTCAGTAGCGTCGCGTAGTTGCACCTCGAGCAGAAAATCAGCGCATGAGTCCCAATGAAGACACTCGGCAGACTCACCAAAATTTGTGAAAGTCGTGAAGGCGGCGGAAAGACGGTATAGATGTCCGAAGTCTGGCTGATAAACGACCAGACAGCCGACTTCGACTGAACGCAACAAATCTTTAAAAACTCACCCGTATGCGCTGTGTCGACCAGGGTGATGGAGGTCGATGACTAGAGACGAGGTTGATGACTTCGAGCCTAGTCGGACAAGGGACGCGACGGGATCGTAGCGCGAGTGTATAGACCAGGAGGCCGGGAGATCGACAACCCGCTTTACTTCACAGACGGGGTAGCCATCGAAAGCACGCCGTGCATAAATCCTAGTCATGCTGAGCATGACAAGGAAGCGTGTCAGGATACGCGTGAGGCGACGACAGACATTACGACGCACCGGAACAACAAGGAGCTAGCCCTAAACTCTCCAGACTCAATACGTCTTTTAATGCAGCGGCCAGCAGCTCCTGCGCTCTTGGGATACCCAGGATCTCAAGACCATGCCTGCGCGCGTGAGGGGCAGCCCGGTGCAGTCATCGGCTGTGTGAGGTCTTCGCGGAATAACGCAGTCTTCGAGGTGCGGAGTCGTATCGCCAACCGTGCACCAGAATGTCATAGCCGGCGGTGCGCAAGAGGACGGACGTGATCGATGCCGAAGAGGTCGTCGACGATGGTGGGGGCAGTGGATGTTGTTTGCGCTTGTTAAAATCGCAAGCCGGTCATCTGCCTTTCTTGGCCGGCCCGGAACATTTTTCGCAAACATGCAAGTATACGTACCTGTTGTCCAGAATTCTACTAAGTAGCGGTCTTCCACCGTCCCTGCCTTTATCACCCCGCCGCCTGATTTCTTGTTCTGACGGTGACCAAGCTTGCAGTGACAACGACGCTAGCGGGGGCTCTGGAGGAAGTGGCCAAATACGCGACAACAACGGCGGGTCAAGCGCTAAACGCGGTCTCGCAGGTTGCCCTAGGTCACCGTGCACCGTACTGAGCCAGTCTATGTATGTTCATCCTCTTGACGCGAGGGATCATGCTGACGCTGACGCTTCTCTCATGTAACGCATTCAAAACTATCGGATCGCGTCGTTAGCTGCGGAGTCCAATCGTCACTGTCGCGTCACAAGACTCAAGGTCACTAGACTCGAACCGCCCTGCCCTGCCAGACGACCGGTATACTGGTACAAGCCAGTTCGAATGTGCGCCTCTACGTCGAAGTCTGAGTCGTCTTTGCGAACGGTGAGTTGTATATCTTGTGTCCTCATGCGAGTCACCGAAACTTACGTGTATACAGCTAATGCTGCCGCGAGTTCTCTCGAAGACGTGAAGTTGGCGAGCCTTGGCTAGGCATTCTGAGTGTAATTGATAGTGAGAGTCCTCGTTCTTTCAGACTGGCATACCTGACTCTACGTCCAGTGCTCCCCATGCCGCTGTAACCAGAGAAGTAGCGGGGGCTTTGCTTGAACACAGAGATTGAATGTCACCCTAGCCGAAGTCTTCCTCGATACAATGCGCGTTCGGGCCGGTAGCTCCTGTGGTGGAATCTATTGAGCGTCAGTTGCATTAGTTTGGATGGCCGGAGGAGTAAGTAACCGGCGCTCCATCACCGCTGCCTCCCGCTGATCTCTTGCCGGTCTACGCTCGTCATCGACACTTTCTTCTGCACCTGATCTTCGACTACAATGGCGACTGTTACCGGCGCAAACCTTCCCCCAGAGCTCTTCGAGCGGTTCTTAGACCTCTTAACACTCCAACAGAATGTCAACAGCTACAAAAGACGGAAAGACTACGTCGTGGCAACCAAAAGAGAGCTTGCATCTTGTGCCCTCGTATCCAGGTACTGGACCGCGCTCTGTCAACCCAAAATATTCGAGACAATCACTCTGAAGGCCGGCGCCGACATCCATCAGCTCATCGAGTTCGTCGACGCGCCTGGCACGCGCATCGCGGCTTATATCAAAGGGCTGAACATCCCACCACAGATCGGCCCAACAAGACCATGGATCCATCTCATCCCTCCCCTCGAACAGCGTCTCCCGAAGCTGAACGCTTACTTCGTCATCCGTCTCGTCGGACCACTGACGGCAATGCGCTCAGTGCACCACGGTCTCCCACGGGCGCCTCCCGTGCTCTCGCACAACATCCGCCGACTCGAGCTATGGGACGTACGTTTCAAGCGCCTAACGGATCTCGCGCACGCTGTCGGCGAGATGCCTGACCTCGCGAGCCTGGTGTGCCGCAGGTTGACGTGGGATGGGCCAACCGCTATGCAGACATGGGCACGCGGCGTGCCGAGCGGAAATGATGGCAAAATAGACGTCTTTATCGATGGGTGCACAGATAATGCCGCGGTGGTGTGGCTGCATCTGGCGCTGAGGCGCCGCGGAGAGCTCACCATTTCTTGCACGGAAATTGAGTTCTGTGCTGCCCTGGCGAGAAGCTTGGAGGCAGGCATCGACACGGAGAAGTGGGTCAACCGCGAGATTCTCGCGCTCGCTCGGCGTCCGCGCGATCGTCTGGGCATCGACATCACTCTCAGTAGGTGCCATTCATTCTAGATATCCCGCCTACATAGCTCTCACGCCCTCGTTACGGTAGACTTCATGAATAAGCCCGAACCCTCTTCAAGCGAGAAGACGGCGCAGCTCATGCCACAGTTCTACGCTTTGGCAGTCCCCGCCCGTCATCCACTACAGCACGCCTTCGCGACCGAAGGTCACATAGTCACCATCGCGTTGACTTTCGCCCATGGCGACCTGGCCGTCGAAGATACTTTCACTGTCGACTGGGAAACCTTTTCCGCATCCGCATGCAGCCTTCCACATCTCGACACTGTGATGCTAGCATTCCGATCACTGGCAGATATGTCGTCGTTTGTCTCGACTGTTGCCTCCACGAGGATGGCAGGTCTATATGCCGGCAATAAGCTGCGTTATCTTGTTATGGACGAGACGTGGAAATTTGTGGCCCTAGGCTCGGGCGCACTGACCGGTGCGTCATATTTTTTGGGACACACGTATCGTCCGCCAACAAGCAAAGTACAGACTCAGGCCAGGAGATTCTTGACGATATTGCACTCTTGCGATATCTATAAAGCTATGTCACCCGTGTGTAATATATTTGCAGGCCGATTCTTTCACCATACTCAGTTACGAGTCCCAGGTGTAGTAGCGGAGGTACGCGCCGTCCCGCCCATTATCCCATAGTCCTGTCGTCTTCACCGGCAGCTCCCGCCGTCTGACGACGTCCTCAACCCGAACAGTCCGCCAGACGCCGGTGCTTCTGTTCAAACAATCCTTGATCTCCTACCCAAAGCACAGATCTTGCATCTCGCGTGCCACAGCGTGCAAAACACTAGTGCAAAACACTAGTCGTCCCCTCGACAGCGGGTTCTTGATGCGCGACGGCGCGCTGACGGTCGCGCAGCTTATGGCTGCGGCGGCTTCGCTCCCGAATGCGCTGCTTGCAGTACTCAGCGCGTGCGAGACTGCACGGGGCGACGAGCATCAGCCGAACCAGCTCGTACATCTCGCAGCGGCGCTGCTGTTTGCAGGGTTCAAGAGTGTCGTGGGCACGATGTGGTGAGTTTTCCTGTGTAGCCTAAATTCACTGATGACGGGGTCGCTAATGATTATGTCGTTGTGTAGGGCGATGAATGATGCGGACGGGCCACGGGTGGCTCGAGCCATATATACCGGAGTTTTGCGCACAAGCTTGGAAGTGGAGGAAGATGATCTTGTTATGGACCTGAACACCATAGCCTATGCGTTGGACGACGTAGTTCAAGAAATGCGCGCAGAGGGCCTTCCACCGAGTCGATGGGCACAATTTATCCATTATGGTATCTGATGATAGAGAGCACTATCTATGCCTTTTGCTCTGCGTCCGTATTGTCGTGATGATCTACCATTCTCCCGCTGGACACCACCGATTCTATCCTTCCCGCCGAATTCTCATTCGACTGGCTCACCTTGCGGCGGCCAACGGTCACGGAATGCAGCAATTTGAGATATTGCTTGCCGATTCAAGTCGTACTGGGCGGTCGGGCCCCGAACGGAGACGAACGCAAATCTCAGGGGCATTGGCGGGCGCTGCGCGCCGGGCGCCCCGCCGCTTTTCTTGAATGGGGCACATACCTTCTATTTCGAGGCATTATCCAGGAACAAACTCGTTCGCTTTCAAAGTCGCTACTTCGCTGTCATCGGGCCCTGAAATCTTGTCATATATACCGAGGGCGCGCTCATGCAGGTCGTCATCCCTTCCTCCCGAGCCCACATGTCGTCGCTTGTGGTCTCGACCTCCTCGTCAGTACTTGCGTGCTACGTTTTCCGCGTCCTCGTCGTTCTTCCGCTCAAACAACCAGTATTCCGAGACGGACTGTCACGGACCCCTTGTATGCGTCCCGAACGAATAGTTCAAGGTTTAAGCTGCCTCCTGTGCATGTTCAACTCGTGCCTTTCTGGCCTTCAATACCCTCTCTTTGGACGCCGTGTTGCTAAACTTGCTGCAGCATCCGCAGGCAGATGAAGGGGGGACAGCCTCGTCGCAGCAGCAACGATGAAAATCCCGGGCGCGCTGCTTACATAAGCGCGAGCTCCGCCTTTTACTCTTTTTGGGCGCGCACATGACGTCAAGACGGCCGGCATGTTGCTCGGTGGGTGGCTCCTCTCGCTGGTGTATTTTAGCCCCGCTCGAGCGACCATGTCTCACTCGCACCCAGAAGATACCCACGCACCCTCTCACCATCCCTAGCACACTCGTTATGCCTTTCAGTCTCAAGAAAGCCGCACACTCAAGTAAAGCCTCCTCTTCGACGGCAGACACGAACAGCTCGGGGCTGTCGAGCGAGAGCTCTGTCACGCCCACTAGCACCGAACCTTCAAGCACCGCGCCCACGACTGGTTTGAGCACGCCTGCCATGGACGGGAGCCTCAGCCATGACAGGGACGTGCACCCTAAACGCGCCGACTCGCGCGACTGCGACCCCTCGCTGCCACGGCGCGTGTCGACAGGGCTCATGCGTCACACAACGATGCTGGCCCCGCCGGAGCCGCCCATGCTCCACCAGATACCCCGTCGCTCACCGTTCGGTGCGCTGCTCTCGCGAACACTGCCGCACTACACCGGACCACACCCCGTCGGTGTGTGTGACGTCGAGGTCCCAGTGCAGAGGCGGACCTTCGGGACTTTCAAGCACAAGGCGATGAATAACGCAGATGCCGGGCTCGCGATGGACACGGTGCTGTTCTCGCTGTTCTACCCGTGCGAGCTCCCAGAGAAGCCGGCGCCGGTCGTATGGTTCCCAAAGTGAGTACTGTTTGCGCGAAATTTAGGCAATATCCTGACTGATTGCAAGCAGACTTTCGCAGACTATTGATGGTTTTCTGAAGATGGCAAAACGAACGCCGAACGTGTGGTACCGAATGCTTGCATGTACGTTCCACACTCCATCGCTTCCTGCTCCTGTATTTATCTCGCTACATATTCGAAGATCCCCTCGCGGCAGCAGCTATTCACGGTACAACCTTTCCCGCTGCGAAAGATGCCCCTCTTGCGCAACCACCTTCCGAACCTTCAGATCACTCCTCCGTGGGCTACTCCGCGCACACGCCTGGCGAGGACGGTTCGGGCCACAAGTGGCCGCTGATGATCTTCAGTCACGGCGTTGGCTGTTCGCGATTGATGTACAGCGCGTTTTGCGGCGAGATGGCTAGCCGGGGATATATCGTCGCGGTCCTTGAGCACCGCGATGGGACCAGCCCGAGCTCCACCATCGTGACCGCGGACGGGACTACTACGGTGGTGGATTGGGTTCAGTGGAGCGACCTATAGTAAGTCTGCGTCTACGCCATCCCTATGGAGCGTATGATATTGATGATGCGTAGTTGGCCAGAATTAGACGAGCAGCCCACAGACGACACCAAGCTTCGACACGACCAGATCAAGCTGCGCGTCGCGGAAGTGGAATGTGTCGTAGACATAATCCACAAGCTGAGCGCCGGCGACCCTGCGGTTCGTTCGTGTCTCGAAGGACCGTCGCTTGACTGGGATCGCTGGCGGTGTGTCGACGCGCGTAGTCCAGTCATGACAGGACACTCACTTGGCGGGAGTGCAGCAGTGAGTTGACCTAGCGCATCAAACGATGGCTACCGTGTTTATGCCAAATTTCACAGCTAGCTGCATCGTCAAGAGGCTCCATCGACTTCCGCGCCGTCGTAGTGTTTGATCCCGCCGTGCAGCGGCTCGAGCCGTGGATATCGCCGTTGCCACACCCTCTACTCGTCGTCAACTCCGAAGAGTTCACTGTAGGGCGCGAATACACGATCTTCTCGGAACAGATGGCGCGTACGGTGACGCGCGAGCTTCAGGTGTACTCGATCGGCGGCGCGACGCACCCGAGCTTTTCGGATGTGTTCCTCATCCTACCTGCCGCCATCAACCGGCTCACGGGCCTCAGCGCGCCGGCCGTGAACGTCATTGCGCGCGCGGTGCGGGCCACCGAGCAGTTCCTTGGCGGCCCTGGCGGACACGGCGGACACGTCGGGTACGAGGAAGAGTACCGTGATGAGGAAGATCGACAACGGAAGATGGAGCGGGCCGCGGCGGAGAGAGGGAGTGGAAAGTTTGGCGGCAGTACGAGGAGCTTGGTGACGGGACTGAAGGGGAAGAGGAAGCGCGCATTTATTCTACCGGGGAGACGGAAGGACAAGCAGGAGAAAGCGGAGGAGAGGAGGATAGTGCCTCAAGGTGAAGGTGAAGGCGAGGGTGAGGGTGAGGGTGAGAAGGGCAAGGGCGGGAAGCTGTACAGGCCAGTTGGAAAGCCCGGGCAGCTGGCGTGGCACCGACTCTGACGACGATGACATGCGAGGAATCTGTGCGTAGGGCGACATGATGCTAGAGGGTCTGTTTTCAGCTCAGGCCCCAGGACATTGGACTGGAAGGTGCTCCACCGCGGAGGCGCGTAGAATTCGAATTCCTACAATATTCTCTCCTACATCCTTTGATACCCATATCATCTCAATGTACGGATCATGTATTCTTTTTGATGTTCACGCTAATCCCTGCTGTTCGTTCGACCTAGTCTGCTTTCTGGCGAGGTTGACATGGCGTATCTCACTTTATCGTGATCTCAGTCGAGCAGACGGCGGGGTTGTCCAAATATGGAGAAGAGCGGGGTTACGTAATACGTCGCGCTGAGCGCTAGGTCGAGTACCACTTAGTTGGCCTCCTACTTGCCTCCTCCCATGTCGACCTACACTAGACCTGTCGTCTAAGTGATCATAGTACTTTTTTCGTTTGCCGTCGCTTCTGCGAAAATTTGACACTGACCACACGAACTTTACAGATCATGGCCAGCAACTCGTGGAGAAGTCTCATATCACAGATAGCGTGGCCTCCGCCGCGTAGCGAAGGCATGTGCGAAGGCCAAGCATCATGTTACTTACCGGTCGTGCCGACCATCTCATCACGTACTGAAGAGGGACGGGCCAACTGGGGCATCCTGCAAGTCATGCGGCTGGGTACGCGTATTGGCGAAGTATAAAGGTACGCTGTTGCTGATCAGTCTCTGCAGCCAGCTCGCCCTCGTGCCTCTCGTTCTTCGCGCTTGCCTCTCTCACATATCGCTATATTTTGACATCATGTCCGCCACATTCAACACCTCGACGCTCGTAGTCGACACGTCCAGCCTTCCGACTTGCTTCGACGCCCAAATCATGTGCGACGGTCCGTCGGATCCCTGGAACGAGCTCGCCGAGAAAGATTGCAATGCGAGTACGGAGCTTCTGCGCAATATATTAATGATGGACGCACTCGAAATGGCGACGTACGTCGTCGACGCACCCAAAGACTTACCCGTGCGGACTCTGGGCCAATATCACATTCCCCCGTTGATGTCGGCGTTGACACCTCTGGACGGCAACGGTGTACCAACAGTCCAGCAGGTCCATGCCATGTCCTGTGGCACGAGAGGAGCAACTGGTGCGAGGGCGGCACCCGTCTGTGGCTCTTCACAACATCCGGCATCGCCATTCCAGTGCCTGTCAACCGATGGCCCTCTCGATATCGCGCGAACGCACCCCGATGAGGTCCCGCCGTTCTGCCCGCTCTGCGGCGGATGTCCCACCACGAACGTGTACCACACTCTCGTCCACCTGGAGATCATGCATGGCCTTCACGAACGCGTCTTTCCTCCGAGCGGCATCGACCCCAGCGATGTGGCCCCGTGCATCTTCCCCGGCTGCCCCAGCATTTTTGAAACACCTGGGGATCTTTACGCGCACTGCGCGTACGAGCACATGCATGCCCGCATCGGATTCACGAAGGGCTCTCACTGGTACGCCTACCCGGACGATGCCAGTCACACCGCCATTTGGGCCGCGCGGCGTGGTCTAGATATGTTTCTGTTCAGATGGTTCATTCAAGGGCGTCCTCTGCCATACGACAAGTGGCTGCACGATTCCGTCTCGCAGACCTATCAGCATGCTCTGAAGTACCACCGGGTTGAACAATTCCGAACATGGTACGCGGATCGATTCCAGTCCGTGCTGGGAAAGGAAGGGTTCCTGCTTCCTGATGCTTTCTTATAAATATGTCCAGTTTGATTTTACTCTCGCGATGGCTTCGCCGCACTAGAACCATGCTTCACATCGTTGCTAGACTTATCCTACTTGTGCAATGCGTAATTTAATGACAATTCTCGGACGTAGCGCGAACTTACTTGAGCGCACCGCATGGTACACATCCCAGTGTGATCCATACTTTGTCTGTAAGACTTGCTTCAATGACGCTGGGATCCTTCCAAGAGCTTTCCTCCCTGTAGCCACGCAGCGGGATTCGGCCGTTTATGGAGAGCGGCGGGATTACGTAATGTTTTACCTCCTGCGCTGCGCGCTAGTTCAATAAACTTGCCTTCCACCGTGAACCTCAGTGCCACCTGTTCTTTCGCCTAAGTGATCATTTTGACTTCTGCTTGGCCGTCTCTGCTTCAGGATTTTATACTTAAATTGCAGTTCATGGCCAGCAACGCCGCGTCCCAAGTAAAAGGTCCTCCCCGGAGTCCCCGCGCAGTTGTCGCGCAGCGCGGCCAAACAGGTTACTGCTTACAGGCTATGCGTTTCTAGGACGGTCGAAAAATTGCAGCAATTTTCAAGGTCCGCGTTCGGACGAGATATAAAGGTGCGCTGCTGCAGCCCGGTTCGCCAGTCATCAGCGATCCCTCTCCTCTCCCCCTCCTTTCGTTTCGTCCCGTCTCTCTTCCCCTTCCCCTGGCCATTGGCTATTGCTGCACGGACGCGCGGAAACTTGCATCATGTCTGATACCACTTGCACCTCTACGCTCGTCGATGACATGGACGGCTCCGACTGCGAGTCACGTTCCCTGATCGAACTTGCCTATATCTGCGACGTGGAAGCGGAAGCCCTTCGCACCATTGCACTACTCGAAAGAGATGAAGAAATCGCTACGTATGCTAGCAACACAGCGAATGAGTTATCCGTGAGCACTGTTTCGCACCCGTGCTGGGACCATACTCTGCCTCGGACCCCGATCTCGAATGCTCCGCGCGGAATGCAGGCACAAGCTGCCCCTTCACGGTGCTTCGACTGCTCCTCGTGTAATGGCTCACCCCAACCCGTACGCACACATCCAGACGGAGTGCCGCCATTCTGCCCGCTCTGCAATGGCTTCCCTTTCCCAGACGCGTACCAGGCCCTCATCCATCTAGAGAGCATCCACGGAGTCAACGACTGCGTCTTTCCATCAAGCACGCTCGCCGCCATCGGATCCAACGCACAAGTACCCTGTTTTTCTCGGGGCTGTGTCGCAACTTTTCAAGCACCTGCAGACCTGTACGCGCATTATGCATACAAGCATATGCGCGTCCGGATTGGCTACGCCATCGGCAAATGCTGGTACGCCTACCCCGACGACCCATGTCACGCAGCCATATGGGCCACACGGCGCGGTTTGGAGATGTACCTGAACATATGGTTGTCCCAGTTGCATAACGGGCTGTCTGTGATGTCGTACCAAGATTGGCTTCGCGCCTTTATTCAGAAGCTTTACCTGCAATCTCTACAGCACCGAGCCGAGGAATTTCGGGCGTGGTACGCAGCCCGTTTCCAGGCCGTGCTAGGGAAAGAAGGCTTCCCATACCCTAATGCTTTCTAATAATTGTATTCCTATTCTATTCTACACCGTGAGCCATTTTATTCTACGCATGTCGCCCATAATGTTTTCTCTTCGAGTCTGGAGTCACTAGTCATGCATCATGTCCCATTCTCCGCCATTGCTAGAATTATCCTACCTGTGCAGCCTCTTACATAATTACTAAACTGAAAGTACGAGTAATATTGCATCAGCCATTTGACCCCAGACGTGTACACGCTGCATACTAAGGCGGGACCGAGACCGTTATAGTATCGAGCGGGATTACATAATCCTCGGGCGCGGAATACGAAGTGTGCACGTCGTGGCACTGCACCTATCGCAACACCGCCTTCACAGTGCCCTCTGCGTCCACCCAGGTGCCATGCGAATCGGCTTCCAGGCCTCTTAACTTACTGCAGCCTACTGCATCCACGCATAAGTGGACATAATTCTCATCCGCGCCAGTCGAACGGACCACTTCCATCGAAGGCACGAACACTCGATCTCTCGATAAAATCAACCGTGCACCACTCAATGAGGTTGACCATGCAGAATATCGGCCAGGGTGTTCGACAGGCTGACCCAGCGCCGGTGCTGTGCGTTGGCTGTGCGCGAGACTGAGCGCCTTGCGCCCAGGCCCTAGCCACTGTCGCTGGCCGCACATCATAGCCTGCGACAATATACGTGACTAGGCGACAGGCTTGAGGCCGACTGGAAATTCCCTTGTTCAAAGACCACTTGGCCGGCAAGACCTGGTTGTCGCCTATAAGAACGGCTCGTACACGGTGGTCGATCACGAATCGATTGTTGCTACCTCTTCATTCAGCACGGACCACTCCCCAAGCTATGGCCCTCTGTCGAAATTCTACTTTCGAGATCAGACAGCGGATCGCTACAGCGCGATTTCCTGGAGAGGACCTCACGGACGAGGATATAACCACTTTCGCCACCGTTTGCCCTCGCTTTAATCCTTCACCTCTTAATGGAACAGACGGCACGTCACCTGGTTTCGTGCTCGCAAACTGGATTGTGGGCCCACACTCAGAGCCCAAGTTCGTCATCGCAGTGGATAGAACACCTCGAAAAGAGGTGTCTTCTGTCTGCGATATCCAGGACGTCTCCGCCGCTACCGATTTCGCGCAATACATCATATACGACGACGACGACGACGACGAAGAGGAGGAGGAGGAGGAGGAGTTCGACGTCGACGAGTCAAAGTCAACAACAACAAATCCAAATCCGTCCGTTATGCCGTGTCTTCACAGCCGAAGAATTTGGAAGAGATGTCGCGGAACTCACTCAGCGCAGCATGCGGTCTCCCAAACCCATGAAACGCGAAGAGACCATGGTCTTACCTTACGAAGTGCCACTAGCGGAATATTTTTGGCCACGACGGTACTTGTACCTCCCACTACCGATCCGTCCCACGACGTGCGGGACGTGCCCTCGCTGCACTGGTTCTGTCGACGCTCCGCGGACACACCCCGATGGCAGGCCACCCGCCTGCTTCTTGTGCAGCGCCGTACTCTCGAGCCTGCAGGAAGCCGAGCACCATCTTATGGAAACACATCAGCCCCAGCTCGACAGTGCGGAGCACGCATCTGCCGATCGCGATGGTAGACTGTGGTTGCATTGTAGATTCAAAGAATGCGAGGGGCGGAAGTACATGTCTGTTCTGGAGCTAATCAACCACCAAGTGGTGGCGCACATGGGGGCTAGGCACATCTGCTCATTTTGCGCATCCAATCTCAGATCGTTCTCTGCTCTGAAAAAGCACGTAAAGCTAGACCATAAGACGAGATCACCGATGTAGATATGTGTCTTCGTTATACCTGGCCTTAGGATAAAAACCGGACTTTTACTTCGGTTCACGAATCATCAGTTTGATAAACGCCCAGGTAGTCTTAGCGCGCCGCGCTTTGCTTCTGCCCGTCGACCTCCTCACTCATCACGTCCACTGTCCTCCCAGCGGGTCGCCTGCTGCCGTGGCGAACCCGAGAGTATAATCGACTAATATATAGACGAAAGGTGCCATTTTGGTCGCTCGTTCCGTCTACAATCGTCGTTGACAGACTCGCGATTGAAACTCGGACATCCCCCTGATTTCTCGTCGTCTTCAGGTTGGTATACTCCCTCCGTTTGCACTGGTGACTTTCTCTGACACATTCTTTGAAATGTATGGGTGTAGATATACACTTGTGCGCGCTCTTTGTTGACACGCAACCACGAAGCATCATGGCCAACTTCTCCACGACATCGGCAAACACTGGAGCTCGAGTCCGTACCCCGCTTGTCCTTCCACAGGAGCTCGCAGACATCATCACCGACTACTGTCGCATTCCTGGTACCTCGTCTTCTGCGGGAGATCGTGACCTCCCCTCCCTTCTTGCCTGCTCGCTCGTCTCACGTTCCTGGCTTACCGCCGCCCGCCGTCATATCTTTCACACACTACGCATTGCAGGAGACCCCCACAAGGCGACCCATACGTTGACTGAGGATGATGAAATCAACTATTATGGCCTCAATGTCGTCGACGAACACTGCTACAAAGCCGACAGGTTCGTCCGTTTCGCGACATTTCTCGCCGCCGCGCCGTATGTTTGTCGTCATGTCCGCGAGCTGCGGCTGTACTCGAAGCGTCCCTCGGGCAGGGACAGCTTTTCCCTTCTCTTCATGGGCGACCTACTCGGCATACTCGGACGACTACCCCGTCTACGTACCCTGGAGCTACGGCGTATTCGGCTCGCGCTTGATTACCCTCCGTGGCACCCTTACGCGCACAGCGATATAAACGAGGCGATGAAGACCACCCGGTTACCGTACATGGTCGAACGGATGCATATCGCAGATATCCAAATACATGGACGCGCGTGGGATGCGCTCGGGCCCTTGACCGCGGCGTGTTCGAAGGATCTGCTAATCGGTCCGTTCAATGCCGCAGACATAGAGAATCCAAATCTACCTACCAGTCCGACCTTGACACTTCGTAGTCTGACGCTCTCAGGAGTATCGACATCTCAGCAGAACTTCGCGCGGTGCGCAGTGCTCTCCACTGAGACCTTGCGATGTGTCATCGATGCGCTTAACGGCAATACTGGCATGCTCGGGACGTTCATTCAGCAAGTCAGCTCGAAGCTTGCGCGTTTTGAATTCGAGATCAAGTCGAGCATGCTTGAGCTTGGCGGGCACCCCGGTGGGTCATCCTGAGTTTCATTTCTCTTCGTATGACTCACTTCTATGTCCTAGATTGGACCTTACTCAACCTCTCTGAATGTCACGCATTGCACACCGTGGTGGTATACTACGGAGCCCATGACGCTATGTGGGCACTGCGTCTTGGTGTCATCGCTACCCTCCCGCAGACCCTTCGCGAGCTTGTGCTCGAGATCACTGGGTACGAAGATCTCAGCGGACTACCATGCTGGAAACTAGAGCAATTGCTCGAGAACTACACCAACCTCGAGCGGGTCGCGTTCTGGAGCTCGCCGCGCCACTGTCGTATCGAGGACATGCACAGTGGCTATCTTGACGACGAGCCACTACCGGAACGCGCGCGTCCCGAAGAAATGCAGAAGAAGCTCACTTTTGTCCTGCCGAAGCTGAGAGCGCGACGGTTGTTATCGTGGACCTCAGATGCGAGTCCGTTTGCTCCGAGTGCACATGAGTAAGTAGCATCTCATCGACACCCAATCAACTACTCTGACGACCCATAAGATTCTAGTACATTCATTGCACTACCGCTGCGCGCCAAGCGGGTATAACGCACAACGAGGAAGGACAAAGTCGCCTTTGCGCACAAACTATGCTACACTCTTATTGATATCATATCACATTGCTCAGAGATCGTCGAATTCGAGCGCCACCGAAGAACCTTCAGAAATCGAGCTCCCCCATGTCGTCGATCGTTTGCACCACGCGCAACACGTCGTGTATGTCGACCGCACGCGCATGGTACGCAGCGAACGTAGTCGCCGTCTTGATCGCGTTCTTGATCTCGCGGCCGTTCAGCGTACGGGAGCTCAGCTCCTTCATGAGGTCTGTGTCGATGTTCTGCGTCCCGTCACCGTGCAGGCCCGCCTTCTGCAGGAACGCGCGCCAGAGCCGCTCGCGCGTCTCCGCGTTGAGCGGCTCATAGTGCAGCGAGACGTGGATGCGCGACTTCATCGCAGGGTCGATGATACTCAGGCGGTTCGTGGTGAGGATGAGGATGCCGGTGTAGTACCTGCAGACATGTTAGATCCAGAATCACACAAGGTGGTGTTGGAATTGGCGACGCACTCAAGCTGGCGCAGGAAGACAGCGACCATGGCGTTCCGCACGAGGTCATGCACATCACGCCTTTCGAGAAAGACGTCAGCTTCGTCGATCAGCACGATCGCCTTCCATGCAGAGGCCAGGGCGAAGAGCGTCGTCAGCGCCTCGTCCAGTTCGTATGCGGTAGTGCCCAGATCACCGGCGCCAACCATATAGAGAGGTGCTTGAGCCACTGCGGCGGAGGGTTAGCCACGAAGGAAAAACAAGTCACCGAGAGTGCTTTACCTTCGCTCGTGGCTTCCGCCGTGAGGGTTTTGCCAACGCCAGGTGGTCCATGCAAAGCAAAGATCAGGCCGCGACCCTTGCCCGGGACGAAGTCGTCGAACTCCGCCACTTTCTTGGTGTGCGACTCGATGAGCACTTTGACAATCTCCTTCTTCGCGGAGGGGATGTCCAGATGGTCGAAAGCCTCCAAGTTCCAGGTTATATCCTTGACGTCGTCCGTGTTGAAGACCACTGCACTCGATCTCTGTCAGTCTCCAGAGGAAGGTCCACCAAAGCCGAGATACGCACTCCACTTCCGGTCCGCAAGACTGAAGCCGTAGATCTTCGCGGGGAGCATCATGTACTCGTCGTCAGTCATCTCGACACGCCGGACGTCGTTCTTACGTGTGAGCGCCTTCCGCTCGAGTGAATTCCCATCGAGGTCGCGCGACACATTGGGAACTGAGGAGCGGGCGTAGCGCACGTATTTCTCTGCAGAGATCTCAACGTCGACTCAAAAACACAGTAAAATAGCGGTGGGCGTACCTCGGTCGAGCATAATCCGCGATTTTACCTACAATATAGGGCTCGTGTCAGTGCAAGCGTGGAGAGGGCGTCGAAGGAACATACAGCCATCCTGCGATCTGCGTGTGCAATAGCGTCATAGTCCTTGTGACACCAATGCTGCGCGAGCTCCCAGTGCCTCTTCCCTCTGGCAGTCATGGACGCACATAACTCGTCGTGCCGCTCGGCGTCGAGGTACGACATCGGGAATGCGGACAGGTCAATGACGTCTTCCGCCCCTGAAAACTCCTGTATCGATACCATGTAGTCCGCAAAACCAGGCGCGCCGTCGCTAACGTCGACGTTCTCACACCGCAGGCTCCAGTAGGTCGAGTAGCCGCGCACGAGGTTACAAGATATGAGGCGTACGGCGAGCGGTTCGCCCGTTCTACCGCAGTGCGTAAGCAGGAGCGTGCCCGGGACGAACAATCCCCAGACATAGTCGAACGTGATCTGGGGCGGGGACGAGGTGAGGAGGGAAGCCAGCGTCTCAAGTTTGCGCGCGTATTCTTTCCTCAAGAGTGCGAGGAAGAAAGAGAGGTGGTTGATGGCGATTTCCGTGTCGTCCTCTTCTAGCTTGGGCTTCTCCTGCAGCATCTCGAGATGTTCGTCGAATCGGGGAAGGAAAGATAGCATGTCCTCCGGGTCCAACTACACAGAATATCAGCAAGGAACAGACTCGCGATGAAGCTATCTCGGACCTTCAGTGGTTTTGCGCCCCACGCGATGTTCGCGTACCCCTCGAGAACCTCTCGAGCGATCTTGGCGAAGAAGGGGCTCCACACATGCAGCTTCTTGGACACGTTGAACACGTTGGGCCTGTCCGTTGGGGAGAACGTCCGCGCCATGACGAACGCGTGCGTCGGCGTGTAGTCGGGCGGGCCGTCGCTAGCCTCGCTCACGTCTCCGTTATCAGGCAACGTATCGTATTGCGAGGTCTCGGAGTTCCAGCGATATTGGATACGATCCACCTCGAGCGGGAGCGCAGCGAGCTCAGCCTCCGTGAGGACGACCACGTCTTCAGCCGGCAGCGCGGCTTTCGGTGTGGGAGGAGTGGTCACCTCCTCAGCTCCGTTGTCCCAGTCGTCGTCGGTGAGAAGCATGGTGGCTAGTGAAGGTGAGGGTGAAGAGGCAGGGAGGATGGATTCGGGACACTGTCACTGGCAGAAGAGCGAGCGAGTGTGAGTCAAGGAGCAGGTGCGTAGCACTGTTTATATTGACTCACTCGTTCTTGCTGGAAGCCTTCCATGTATAGCCTCGCATTGGACGAGGCCTTCGACGTCAATGTTTTGATGGAACATGCGCACATTGCACAGTCGAGTTCCCCGTAATGTGTTGCGCGGGAACAGCTTCGTACAGGAAGATCTACCCAGTGACCAGTATCATAGTGCCCCGAGATGAGCATGTTGCACAGCCTCTTGATATGGCAGCATGACTCGCGCTGCACAATCGATTGCGGGAAGCCCACAGTGCACTGTGACTCCGTAGTACTCGGCGCGGGACCTGGCGTTCAAGTCATCGACCGTGAGGCGCACGCGTCCACGGGGGCTGTGCTGAGCAGGCTTACCGTGTGCCGTTTTCGGAACCGCGCTTTGCACAGATCTGTGACCTGTCTAGCCGTGGGATCTCCGCATTATATTGCTCTTCCATCGTACTTGGATGCAGTGGTCACCGCAAGTGCACAGGCGAACTGAAAACAAAAGGAGGGCCTATTAGACAGTTCTCCGCACAGCAGGCAACAGTGTTACTCACTGAAAATGTCTTATCGTGGCTCAGAAACAGCTTCATTCGAGCGCAGTACGGCGCTTTGATTTCGAAATGCGGGATGCTATCACCACGAGTGGGGTTGCGAGTCAACATGGACGACCCATTCAGCTTCTGATTGGGCATTGTTGATCTCGAGTGCGCGTGGTTTAGACCCTCGACGACTGCTCGCAAGACACGGCCCTCGGGCGAGATGTGACCGGTCACGATGCCCTGAACCGTCGTTTTGGAGAACGGTTGGAAAGGGTGTAGGCGATGCATGATTCAGTGCCTGTCGAAACGAAAACGTGGGTCAACTCGAAATCAACTTCAGTGAAAAGAGTTTGCGAACAAGTTTCAGCCTTGGGCGCCGTGAAGAACTTTGAAGGACGCTCTACAAGCATTCGCGAAATCCTTTGTGATTTAGAGGCTTGCAAAGCGGTGGAAGTACAGGAAAGCGCAGAGCGTGGCTCAACGCAACCATATCGAGACAGCGTATCGCTGTGCTACCGGTATCGTTCATACAACGGTTTGAGAAATGAGGGTGTTGAAAGACGGTACGTATGTGAGTACTAGACTGACCATCGCTGGGAGTCTGCGAAGTCGTCGCGAATGTTGAGATCAATTCCGACGCGTTCTGATTGGCTAAGGTTCAACGTTCAGCGCTCCCCGACACGCGAGAGGCGCCCTTTCGAGTCGGTTTTCCGAGTCAACATTCCTCGAACATTACTCGCACACCTCACCGCTGCCTTCCGTGGTACTACCTTCGAATCTTGTTTCTCTACTCTCCTGCCAAGTTATATGGCCTTGTAGGTTTGGAAGAATTTCCTTGCTCATGTTTTCGCCCCATGCTAGGGACTGGCTACGCGCTACTTCAGCCCTTCACGAGATTGTCACGGTCAAATGGCTTTCAGAGTCTGCTCCTCACGTCTCAATCTGAACTTTCTACGGTCTCTATAATGTGAACGGCGGCATTGGCGAGCAAATAACACGTTTTATACACTCCACTTGCGGAGATTTGTCCTGTGGTGACTTAGGTGCATCAAGGGAGCGCCTTGATTCAGACGGCGCGCTCCAGTGCGCAGGGCTCTCAACGACCGACTTCGGTATCGCGTCGAGAAATCGACTGTACCGACCCACGAAGAACACACACAGCCCCATGTTCTTATCTCTCTGCTCGCAGGGACGCCGTTGCGCGCGTTTACACACACCTATCAACGTTCTGTCAATGACGCGAGCGTCCGCTTCCAAGCCTGTGCTTGAAGCAGTCCCTCACACTAGGCGCGCCACCGACGTTCGTGTAGAGCACGAAATTGGCTTGCCGTGAGTTTTTAGAGCCAAATCCGACAAGAAAAGATTGAATCGAGAGTGTTGTTCTATTGTTACGCGATACGTGTCTACATTCACGGCATCTGCAGGTCGTCCGACCACGACTCATACTTGTCGAAGTCAGCTTTTACAACGCGCTGCTGCTCCCTCGCATATCTAAGCGCATCCTTCCCGAGTACCAACCGCAGCGGTGGCTCTGGGAGCTCCGCGAGCTCCCAAATCTTCTTGATGGCCTTGTTGGGGTCGCCGAGCTTCATGCTGCTGAGGCTCTCGAGCGACTTGCGGATGACCGCGGCCGGCACTGTCGGTGCAGTGTATGCTGGGTGGGCAGGGTGTATGCCGGCGTTCGTGAGGGCGGCGGTGAGGAAGGTGCCTGGCTCGATGAGTGTAATCTTGGGAGAAAGGTGTTAGAGAAAGTACTGTGATACAATTAAAACCGAGAAGCTACGTACCTTTATGTTCCACGCAGGATCCACTTCATGCGCTAAAGCGTCCGTCAGCGCTTCCAGCGCTACAGGCAATCAGGTAAGTATCACAACATCGGCGACAAATAACGATCCAACATACCGTGCTTCGCTGCAGAATAATATCCGGAGCAGGGCAGCGGCTTCTGACCCACGAAGGAACTGGTCACGATAAGTCGCCCTCCTACATGTGGCTTGTTCTCCTCGCGGAAGAACCGCACCGCCTCCCGGCTTACATTGGCAGCGCCCCAGAAGTTCGTCTCGAACAGGTTGCGCGCGACGTCGTCTGTCGTGCCCTCGACTTCAGCCAGCAGCCCGAATCCGGCGTTGTTGAAAACGACGTCGACGCGCCCGAAGGTTTCTTTCGCCTTCGCGAAGGCATTCGTAATATGCGAGGGCTGCGTCACGTCGAGGGGCAAGACGAGGAGTTTCGTAGCCGGGTACTGCGTCTTCAGCGCGTCGAGGACGGACGGCTTGCGCAGCGTTGCTACGACGTGATCACCGTTCGCCAGCGCGTGCTCAACGAGTGCGCGACCGAAGCCGGTAGAAGATCCGGTAACTGAATGAAACGGCGCGGCATGAGCGGGTGACAACGATAAACGAGATGTAGGACTCACCGAGCCAAACTCTGGGGGAAGGAGCCATCGTTGATAGAAAATGTCGAAAATGTGCAAGAATAATCTGGGTAGCAGTGACGGCGCAACGAAGGACGCTGTTGTCTGCCAACTGTCAGTACTGCATGCCTCTGTTATATACTCGCCTTCTCATGAGATGGTATGGCTTCGTGAGGCTACAAGGTATGGACATCATCAGCAATCCCCGAGCGCTCGGCTTTCATCGTACTTAGAAATCGGTCGTCAAATATTGGTCGGGAACTAGAATTAGTACTAGGTCTTTGAGCCGGGAGCGAGGCGTCATGAAGATTGACTTCTGCACCTAGATCGCACTCCGTGTATGGCTTGATGTGGGTGTGCGCAACTCCGCCAATAGCCAAAAATGGACTATCATACTCCATTGCAAGATACGGATTGTGTCCTTTGTTCACGGCGGCTGCCCCGTGTAGAGTCAAGCATTAGTCGTGTGCGCGCATCTTAGGTAATGACTGACCATCATAACATCGTCCTCCAAACATGCTCCCACAGAATGCTCGGAAAGGGCCAGATAGCGCGAAGCCCTGGGCCTCACGTTGTGTTAGTCCGACCATTCGTGCGAAGCTAACGCCACACAATGACTCGTGGGTGAACCCACCAGTTGTCTATCAGGGCATTTCGTTTAATCATTACTTATCAGGCTGAACGCACTGTGAGCTCGGAGTGCCCGAGTGACAGATGGCCTTAAACAGTGATGCGGTCTATGTACTGTGAACTCATGTGAGCTTTGATCGGGGATTTGTAGACCATTGCTCACAGTCAGACGGAACGCCCTGTCTATGAGTCAATACGAACTGAAGGCCACTAGTTCTAAGAAGAGGGAGAAAACCAGTGATCGTTGGTCTTATTTTCGCGGAAATACAACACTTGCCTAAAGCGTCCGACATGGGTGCCAAACTTCCTGCTTTGGCTCACTTGGCCTTCCGGAAACGCCCTGAATGAGATGTTGTAAATTGATGTGGTCTACTATGGTGCGTTGGTGATCCGCTCGCAGCTTCATGGTCAAAGATCAGGCAATTGTGCAATGCACCATGTGTGCTATAGACGAAAACCATGCCGGCTAAGTAGTCACTGGCAGAATCAGCTCCGAGGGACTGGATACAAACGTCCCGACGGGGATCCATGCTCCCATCGGTATTTTTTGTCATATCCCACTCAGTGGCCAATGAATCATGATATTGAGCATGAGGCCCCTGTTTGCCGACAGCCGGGTGTGGATGACCTAATCAGCCATTCTCTACGCCACAACCCGTTGCGAGCCCGATTGATTCGGGCGGCCTTGCTCTGTCATGGGGAGAATCGCGGAGAACTGTGTGCATCCCAAAGCCTTGAGCTTCACACAATCAAAATTGAGTCGAGAAGGCCAGCTCACAATTTGCGTAGTAATCGCGCCAGTGGAGTGACGAACCATCGCGCGAGTCCAGATACACCATCACAGTCAAAATGTCAGAAAAATATTGTACATCATAATCAGACATAATACAGTCGACGTTGTGAGACCGTAGAACCTAGGATACATGTCAGTATACTGCACGCTGATGAACATGAACAGGAGCCAGATACCGTACCGAGTTGTACGTACGCTTACCACCAGCACTTCCAAGCGTGCGTATTGTACTTCTAGTAGCCGGGGACGGGGGACAAACCCGGCTTCGTGAAAGTGTCAGAACCGACTCCATCTGGAGATCCACAATCGTGATTGTATAGGATGCAGTATGTACCTGAACAGACGATCCAGTCAGTTCCAGATGCAGGATAAAGCGAGAGCAAGAGGTAAGAACGAATACTGACCATCAGAGGGTCCAAACGATCCGAGGCCAGAGAGGCCGAGGGCAGACCACGGCTGGCAGACATTCCACGGCGGGAAGTAATTGACGCACTGGCCGTCCCAATTGCTGAGGACCGTGGTCAGTATATTCACGAAGAAGAAGAGGTGGAGAAAATTACTGACTCGCCGCTGCAAACATATACGGTGTTGGCACGCTTCTCCAGCACCGAACCAGGAGCAGCTTCCGGCTCAGCAGTGGGCGTAGCGAAAACGGGAAGCATGCTCGTCATCAGCGCAATGAGGGCGGTGGAAAATGCATCTTGAAGGACAGGCGAGAGGACAACGAGATGGTTCAGGGGAACAGGATATTGCAGAAATCGTGAAACGATTGTCTGCATGTTCAGAGTCATTCACGCAAGCTTTTATACAGCGTTGGGAGCAGCGCCTTGAATTCCCTGAGCTCTTGGAGATAGTCTTCAGTGTCGGTCATCGCATGGAAAGGACCACATAGCGCCCAGCGGCGACGTTGGGCGCATACCAAGACCGATCATGAGTTCGTCCGGCGTACATGAGATGTCGGGTACGTGTGGCTCTGTCGAAGAGTCGCGGTGCCAAGGATGATGGACGGGCCAGTTAGTTCATCTGAGCACTGAGCACGTCCGTTTACGCGCATGTCCCTGCTGCCTGAAACGAAAGGCATATTCCAGCTTGCCCTGCGGAACGGCGCGCTCCGCCTCGGAGGCCAGCTGCCTCACTAGCGGGTAATGCAAGCGCGTGCGGCCGCATTGACTTCAGCACAAACAACGCGTCCCTCAGCGTATGAGCCAAGCTTGTGTCTGTGATGGATGTCATTGGTCAGGTGAACTCGTCAACGATTTTCGCATCTCTCGTACCTGTTCAAGTGCTAGAGCGGGATCTAGCGTACTTGAGCGGTATTGCACCAAGCATTTTGTAGCCATTGTTGTATGTAGAGCCAAGAAGCCAAGTCTCCCGCGGAACATTGACAGGTCATGTTCATAGCGCGGCGCGCGCTCATGCGCCCCGAGAGGTGAGAAGTGTAAACCGCTGTCTGCTACCTGCGAGGAGGTTGGAAAGACGTGGTCGAGCCATCGCGCATGCACGAATAGCAAGGAGTTGTAAGGTATGCTGCACCGCTATGCCATCGTAAGACCGGGAGCTTGCCGTGAGATTTCTTTCAGAAACTCCCTGGAACGCCACGTCACAGGGGCTCGCCGCAAGATCTGTGGACCGCAAGGTAGAGTCTGGTAGAGTGTATCAGAACATTCGCATTATCAAACACGGGGTGTGTATCAATTGACGACCTGGGATGAACCTTGAGATCCTCACGACCTTGCTCTGGACGGCGACTCACGATGCAAACAGAACGTCCTCAGCTCGAAAATCGTCTCTCTGAGGAGCAGCGTCGACTAGAGTGGCATGGCAACATGGTCGTCGTCGAGAAGAGAGACCGGCTGCCTCTGATCTAGAGCGGCTTTTCGTCGCTGGGGCCTGATCTGGCCGCAAGCGCGCGAGATCTCAACTCTTCGTATACGACCACGACGACGGCGTCCGCAATTACTGACATCCTGTTCTTTTCTACGCCCAGAAACCCTTCGACTCGCCGGCATGCTGGCCACATACGATGAGGACGTGTACGGAGCGTCCAGCTCGCGATTTCTATCGCAGAACGGCAAGGCCGCGTCGCGCAGCCAGCCATCCATTAACGGCCGGCATTCCTCGAACTCCATGCGAGGTTCAAGCCTAGCACAGGTCCTCGACGACGATGCGGCAAATGGACGGCATTCTCTGGCGCACGAGCTCGCCGTGGCTCTTATGCCAGAGCCGAGTGCGGGATCCAAGCTACTAGCCGACGAGTTTGGCATCGAGTACGACGAGGGAGCGGAAGGCATAGACCAGTCTTCTCTCGAACCTAACGGAGAAGTCCTAGTGAGTGGCGAGTCTTTGGTGGATGCGTTTGCCGTGCAGGATCCACACTCTTCCGAGCCATCTTCTGCAATCGACGCACCACCAGACTTTGACCCCGCATTCGATACCCCGACCACACCACAAATACGCACCAAAGTCCCCGACCAAGATCCCATGATCACTCTTTCCCAGGATCTAGAGTCGACAGACAAGTTCCTCGTACAGTTGCGTCGCCTTGATGCCGACCAGCCCAATATAGAACGTTATGCGTCCGACATCATTCGGCGCATAGACGATACCGTTCGGGAACGAGAAAGCCAGGTTCGCGAGCTGCTGGAGTACGAGCGGGAGTTTAGACGAATCGCGGGGGAGATCGGCGGAAACGACGCTCTCGGGAGACTAGATGAGTTGGAGGACATGATAGAGTCATCACGACCAAGCGATGCGCCCCCGGAGGTGCGCAGTAGAACGTTGAGTGGTATCACAGAGGAACTGTCCACGCAGTCCCTCGCGGCTGCTGCAGATTGGGAGGCCGATCTCGACCGCGATAGAGAGCGCATGGCAGCAGAGGATGAAGAGGACTACGAACTGTACTCGCCGTCACCTTTGAAAACGACTTTCTCGGTGCCGCCGCCACCCGTGGGCCCACCGACACCCACCATGGCGATCGTGCAGCTCACGCACTTCCGCACGTTCACTGCTTCGGTCGCGTCGTCGCTTGCAACAATCTCAGAGCAGACGCAGGTGAACTCGGCTGCCACAACAGAGGCGGGCCGCAAAATACGCGCGCTGAAAAACAAGCTCGGCGGCTGGCGGGCAGAGTGGGAGGGCGCGGAGCGCAGCCGCGAGAAGATCGAGAAGTGGGAGACAGGCGTGGTGGAGGTCGAGGTGACGGAGAGCGTTGTCGTCGTACCCGGGCAGCCCCCGCAGGTACGGACGACCCGTGCGCGGATAGACGGACGCAAGGTCGTAGACGAGCACATGGAAGCATTCAAGCTCGCGCTAAAGGAGGCTAATGTCAAGACGGAGGCGATCATGGCGGCAGTGCGATGAACGGTATGCCAGCACACAAGACTCCCGTTTGGATCGATGTCATTTCTTATTCTTCGTCCATATTCATTTCGTCATTCATCTGCATGCACTCGCTCATTCACACCCTTTTCTCCGCACAAGATCTAGGATCACACTCTTGGCTTGCACCCCACGTACATATATATTACGTCGACAGCGCTGTACCTGCTATCCTACCTGCCCCCGCATAGATTACACGTGGAATACCCCCCATCGTACTTTACTGATACTATCCTGTAAACTTGTACCTGTCGAGCTGTTAGCAATAGCGAGAACTCGTATCATTCGCAATACCTACCAATTTGTTCTTTCAAGGAGGATTGAGTGAATAAGACTCGACCAAGGTGACAATGTACACACCTTGCTTCCACGGCTTCGCGGCGGACAGATTTCTTGGGATCGTCGAGCGCTTTCGCCAGTTCGCGCAGTACAGTCGCCTTCTGCGGGTGTAGGATGTCGTATCTCACGAGGCTTGGGAGGATTGCCAGATATTGCAACGCGGCACAGCGAACGCGCTGGCGGAACGTCGTTAAACTCCGCGTGCACTTCGTAGTCGCTGAACTCACCACAGAAGGCATCTCCTTTGCCATGCTGTTCCTGAGCATGGTAGTTACGAGGCTCGTGGCGTGTTCAGCGATCACGCTGTTCTCCTGTGACTTCGTGTCGGCGACAGCCAGGAGGGTATTGATAACATTGACGCGTATTTCGTGATCAGGCAAGTCCAGCCCACGCAGGAGGAGTGGCAATAGCTGATAAACACGACCGTTCAGTGATACTCACGCCGATGATATGGTGACTCTTACTGCAGGTAGCTGATGCGTATATGCCGTCTTCGGTAATGACTTGATGAGTGATGCCAGTGCCACAAGATACGCGTTCTGTCGAGCGGGATCTATGAATCGTTCAGCGTACTATCGTCTCCACACAGGGCACAGCGATGCGTACCTGCTGAGGACTTGGCTCCATCTATCAGGCGGGGGAGAGTAGTATTTGAGAACTTCTGGGCAAACAAGAACTGAAAGGCAGATGAAGTTCAGCATAATACGACAAAAAGTGTGAAATGCATACTCTGATGACAGCATGGTTTTTCTTTGTCAGCAGCTTGTCCTGATTCACAACATCGCCGACAGCGCGAGCCGCGTCCCATCCGACCTCGACATCGTCAAAGAGTGTGAACAGACGGTCAACGAAGGTCTGAGCTAGCGAATCACCGCGAGCGAGGAGCGCTTTGGTCATCTAGACAGACAAATTAGTCCATTATTACAATGTAGGGTTATATACATACCCATGCCCATGCGGTGATGACTTTGCGGCGTAAAACAGAAGGTTGACTTGATGGTATGGCATATGTTGCCCAGAATTGATCCAGGCTCACAGTGAGGAAAGTGCGGAACGCTGATCAAAGATCGTTAGTTTGTGAGGGATACATCAGTCATCGTTGTACCTTCTGCTCTCTTGTTCAGCATCGACGCTAAGCAATGCATTACGGCTTGGCGTTGCGGGCCATCCTCTGCATCCTGGATACTCCACAGAAGTAGCCGTTCGAGGAGTACACTTTCATCAGGTATTGGTAGAGACACCTGAAAAGGTAATCAGACAAAATCATCAGGGCAGCAATGAAAGCCACACACTTCCTTGTGCAATGCCACAATCGCCGCGCTGAAAAGCACGACAAGATTCTTTTGTGTACTTGGCGCGTCGCCCTATCACCGAATTCAATGGAATACAAGACGGCCAAGAGGGTATCATACTCACGCCAAACGGATAGAACTTGTTGTGCCCAGGAACCTTCTGTTGCCCTTCTGCAAGTCGTGAAACGTCGTTGTCAAAATAGGCGGGGAACAGCACGGCCAAGAATGTCTCTTGTCGCCTGCATGAGACGGTGAGAGGTGGAGTGCATGAAGACTGTGTCACATACTGAGCAGATGCGGCCTGCACCACGATCGTCATGATCTCCGCCGACACAGCGACGATACGCGGATGTGACGCGACCGCATTGTCGCCTGGTTCAGCGAGCGCAGCGCAAATATGCAAACTAAAGAGCCTTGGTACCAATCGGTCAAGGTACTTCACGATATCGACGTGGCTCAAGGCGGCCTTCTTCGTAAAAGCATCGGCGAGGGTACGAAGCAGTGAATGCGTGTACCCCGCGGTCGGTTCCAGCGTGTCGTCGTCGGAGACCGCAGCGGGCTCGCATACGAGATCGAGCTTCGTAGACAGGCGCACGACGAGCATCTCGAAAAGGTCCGGTTGGATGCACAAGCGCTTCAGGAAGGAGAGGGTGCGCCAGTACTTGAGACGCTCGGTCTCGGCGTCCCGTGCCGGTGCGCGATCGGGGAGCGAGTTGAAAAGCAGGGGTAGCGTTGTTTGCGAGACGTGGCGCGGAGACGTGGCAGAGATGCTCGTAAGCAAGTCGAGGATCGCATCGCTACACAGTTTTCAGGACATCGGCTGAAACGAGCTCAAGCACGAAGAGCATACCTGATGTCTTCATCCTGCTCTGCGTCGGCACCCATGAGAACCTCGCTGACATTATGCACAACAAAGCCGAGCTCCTCGTCCGTCAACAGGTTAGCTGTTGTCGCCATGCCGAGGAGCCCCGCAAGCGCGTGTCTGCACCCAGAAGGAACTTTTAGGCCGACGGTCAGCACACCGAGGACTTCATCTTTATACGGCGCGAGAGCCGGCGTCACTTCTGGATCCACACCCCCAACCGTCGACGCGGTCTGTGCGGCAGTGATGAGGTCTGCGAGGAGCTGCAGGACCGCGCCCCGATTCTGTACTTCGTCCGGGTCGAGGAAGAGTTTGACAAGATGAGGCACGGCTTGGGCGAGTGTGAAACGGGACACGGAAGCTTCAGGATAACAGGTCAGCGCGAGAAAAAGAGCCAGGAGTGCACGTACGTACGGGTTGTAGACATGAACGCGCAAAGCACTTTAATCGCAGGTTTCGCTTGGCTTTTCTCGGGCTCCTTGAGTATGCGTATGCACTCATCGCAGGCATCCTTGGCCAGACCAGCAATCTCGGCATCGTCGCTCGCACCTTCACTGGCAATTGAGTAGATGGTTTGGATTAGGATTTGCGTGGTCTTCAATGCCATATTTTCTGTTTCGATATCCGTGGGCTGGAAGATCTGTAGCTGATCGTCAGACATGCGTCGTGACCGGTGACCCTTGTTACACAAATAACAGACCTCGAGTTTTAGCATGTTCCAAAGCTTCTTTGCGTTCTCCCTCGCTACAATTGGACCGTAAACAGGCAAGCAGATATCGAGAGTTTGCAAGGTATCCCTCTGTGGTCGGATCGATACTATCGTTAATACGGGGCTCTGTAGACTGAAATGCCGCTTGCCTTCGTCACTGGCGATCCGGCTGTCAGTTTCTCAAGAAATAGTGGGACGGCCAAAGGACCAAACGCTGGCGTGGCATTGAGACATTCTCTAGAAAGGACGCGTTATTGTGGCACTCACACGCGTGCAGCGATCGTACTCACTTCAAGCCCTTCTTGAGGTCCTCTGTGGTGATCCCATATGGGTCATCTGGTGGCGGCCTAAACGTGATCGGGAAGTAGCAGAAGGTGATGTTGAATATTTGCTGGGCCGACATCAGCGCATGCGCAAGAATGGCGAGAAGCGGCTAACCTCGATATGGTGCGAAACATCGAATTCTATAAGCAGCACTCTGGCAATAGCGAACGCTAAGAGCAGATTCCGGGGATCTTTCTCGCCTTCTGCAAGCGATATATACCCATTCAAGAACTCCTCGCCCATGTTTTGTAGTGCTGTGTGTCCGAGCAATGAGCTTGGAAGTCCCACTGACGAGAAGGGTTCCCACCTTGTCTGTGCCGAGCGACAAGTCTGTCCACAATTGTAAACACGGTGAAGCGCTGCGAATGCACTAAAGCGCGCATCTTCACGTTCACGAACATCCTGCAGAAATCTATGATCACCCGCCATGATTGAACAGCCAGAACCGCTTACGCTTTGACGACGTCTACCGCGTCAGCAGAGGCGAAAGCGGGCTGTAACGCCAATGCATTAAGTCCTTTGAGTGCCGGTACGATGGTCTCCGTGTCCTCAAGCTTGCTGCACATAAATGACTTGAGCACCCTGACTGTCTGACTTGGGTCAGTTCAATGCAGGCGACGAAATGCGCTGTTTCCGTACCGGTATTTCGGTTGAGTTTCTCGGCGGGACATTGTTCCACAAGCAAAGTCAGAAATTCCACGCCTAGTGTGCTAGTGGTCAGTCTCGAGATCGTGGGCAAGTTCAGAGAGGCGGACCTTTCGTCCGCAGACCGTCATTCTCCGAAGTGAGATACTCGCCGAGAGCCTTCACAACGTCCAACATAGTGGCTACGCCATCCGCTATGGCTGCAAAGAACGTGAGCACTGAACGCGGCGGAATGAAGAGTCACGCACCTGCGACCGTTTCCCGAACTTCATCGTCCTTCTGAGATGCGACCCAGGTGCGTACCAGGCGCTCTACGCGTTCCATCCGGCCTGTACAGCGTTACGTCGTACGCTACTCAACCGTGGCTTAGCACTATGGAGTGAGTCGTTCAAGAAACGGAAGAGATATATGGCGCGTGCGAGAAGGAGCTCAAGGTGCCCGACTCATAGTAATCGTGATCTAGACGCCCAGGCCGCTTGATAAGACACGAGAGTGAACCGGTCAAGTCTTGCTACCAAATTCTTTGTGCCATGCAACAAGCATTGTATTGGAAGAATCAGGCTAAACTACCCTTCGAGCAGCCTATTCACAAAAAAAAAAAGAAGCACCTATATACGCCCCGCAAAATATCTGTATACCAATTAGAAAAGTGCGAATAAAACATATGATAGGTATCGTTTCTGAAGCAACAAGTTACACATCCTTCAACTCGACGCTACAATGAATGACGTCCACGCTTCCGACATACGTGCAAAGGCTTCTGCCAGCTCATCATCGAGAGCACCTTCGCCCCAGGTAAACGACGTTCCTATACTCCCATCCGGCGATCCTACGATATTAATCTTGATCGCGGCTCCGCAAGTGGCATCGCACTGTCCAAAGAACATGCTCCCAATGCTCCATTCCGCCGTGGCAGCGTCGGTCTCGCCTTTCGCCACAGGAAAGGGCCCGACATTCGAAATTGTGAACGTCGCCTCCCGCTTCTTGCCCAACTGGCCTCGGAAGTAACCACAGAAGTGTCCGAAGAGGTACCACATCGCCCCGATCTCCTGGCGCACCGTTCCGAGCTGCGTATGCAGCGTGACGGCGAACGTCGAGGCTTTCTCCCAAGGGAACGCGCCAAATGTGGACGGAGTGGAAGTATCGAAGCCGGCGGGAGCAGGGGAGATGGGCACGTAACGATGGAACTTGGACGACTGGTCGCAAAGCTCGTCGGGCGACGTGCCACTGAAGCGGCGCAGCGAAACAGCGACGCCGGTCGAGAGAGTCTTGAACGTCTCTAGGACGACCGGTCGATGCACAGCAAGGATACGGGACCACACTTCCACGGAAAGTGCATGGATAAAGGCTGTGAGTGTACAACCGTGCGCCCGGCAGAGAGAAAGCAGCTTGGCGGAGTCCGAGGGGCTCAGCTGCCACAACCGGATATTCGTACGCGTCGTCGGCTGCGATATTACTGTGTTGCCTGTCCATGAGTCAAAGCCTGCCTTCCACGACGCGGGCGCGAAGAGCTGGTAGACTTCGTGGCAGAGTTTCCAGAAGGGAACCGAGACATCTGTCAAGTTTTCCACGGCCAGCGGGAGCGTGACGTTCTGCGGTAGGGTGACGACCGTCTGTGGGTCAGGCAATGGGTTCGGTAGGGCGTTGAGTGCCTTCAAGAGCGCTTTGTGGAAGCTCAGGCCACTCTGGCCGTCCGCAATGACATGATGGTACGCAAATATTATGGTACCATCATCCAGGACGCCTACGCGCCACAAAGGTTTGTCGCTTTCGATCTTGAAAGGACGGGCAAGGTAGGAGGTGAATGCGTCTTGGAGGGAAGACGGGCCCAAGTCCTCTATCACATCGCCCAAATCGATCGAGCGCAGTCGAACATAGCATGGCTTTCCAGCAGACTCGCCGAAAATCTGTGTGCCCAAGGCGGTGTGAGCCAGGATCACCTGTTCGAGTGCCAACATCAGGCTGTTCTTCTCGACGGCGGAGGTTTGGGACCGATGGCGATACTGCGCGGACGCGAAAACACAGCCATCGACACCCACTTCACAGCGTGCGATGCCATATCTCTCGAGTAGTCCTGCGGCGGGTCAGCGTGCAAATTCACGGAAGGAGAACGACGTGGGATACCTGCTGGACGAAGAACCTCGTACTCCTTCATGGCGAGAGTTGGATGTTATTGTGTAGCGTGAGTGTTGTCGTGAGGCACCAGAGAGCCTAGGATCAACCGGCAGCCTCGGCAGACTGCTGCGATTCACTCGCGTCGACTGCGGTCATCAACGCGCAGTTCAAGGACGCTGATCGCCTAGACTCAATATAGCAGGCGCATGTCTTTGGCGCTGGAGCTCGATAATATTACCTCATCATTTGCCCCTAAATTAGGATTCGGCCCACAATACTTTTCGAATTCACACCGCCGCGCCCATGCGCAGCTTAACCTGCATCGTCCATCTCGAATGTCCTCTAGATATGCGCCTTCAGACTACGATGTCACAGAAAGTCGGCCAGATAAACCGCTAGTCGTCAAATGCAACTACGAGGGGCTCACTAAGAGGATCACGTTCAGCTCAAGCCGCACGTGCAGCTACGAACTCCTGAAGCATCGAGTAAGTCCGTACGATGTCGACAACGAACGACCTCATGAACGATCTTGCAGGTTGAGCAGTGCTTTTCCCTCTCAGCGACCTCGTACGCCATCACGTACACCGACGATGATGGGGAGACCACCGATATCACGACCGAGGGTGACCTCACCGAGGCTATCCGCTACTTCCACCCCGGCGGGGACGACCCACCACTGTCGTCTGCAGCGTCCATCTTGTCAGGTCGTAGCTTCGGAAGAGGCAAGATCACACTACGCGTCAAGATATCCATCGACTATGACGGACCTAGTCTCTCAGACACCTCGTCCCTCGCGAGCATGGACGAGTACAAGGACCGCAACGGCAGCGAGTTCTCGTTTTCGCTAAGCAGCCCCCTCTCGACACCATCTGAAGATGTGGAGGATGATTCGGTGACGGTGAGCTCGAAGGATATGGGCTCGAAGTACGACTTGTACCGCGCTGCCAAAGCGGGTCCGAAGACTATCGTTTCCGGCCCTAGTCGTGAGCCGTTGGTCCGGAGGCCGTTACCACGCCCGTCTGCATCAGGGCAGGGCGACTGGGACGCAGAAACAGTGTCAAGTATCCCTCAGAGCTTGTCTATAAGCAGCTTGTCGCCGTCGGAGGACTATGGGAAGGAGACGAGGGTAGGGGACGTGCCATCTGGCGTTTTTGAGACCCTGCGGCAAACGGACTCGTCGCCCTTACCCCCTCAGGGCTCCCCACTGCAATCGGAACGCGGCGCTGCGTGGCTGCGAGACCAGAATGCGCGGACGATCAAACTCATGCTCGGTGATCTCCCCGCTCCCTCAGAGTCCGATCAGCAGTCGGTGCAGTTAGAAAACTCCGGGTCGACGATGAGCGGAGAGTTGGCGCTTCAAAAGGATCCGCGGGGCAAGTTCTACTACGCGTACACCTCAAGCGGCCCGTCTGCGCCACCCAGTGTCGACTCCGGCTACGAAGGCGCCCCAAGCGTCAACTACGAGCTCGACGACAGCATGGCGGACAGTGCGGACGTCCCAGATCGGCGACCGACGTCGATGGAGATTTCATGGATCGAGTCGCAGGCGATCCTGAAGGAGACGCAGCCCGAGCAGCCACTGCCGTCGTCATCCAACACTCACCCCAACCAACGATCCTATTCGGAACCTCTGATCTCACGAGACGAAATCTCTCCCGACATCCCGGCCGAGCTGTTGCCGTTTATCACTACCCCCGCCGCGCCCCCAAGGGATCCAACTGACTGTTCGCAGTGTCATTCGCTGCTTGAACAGTTTCGCTACGTGTGTTCGACATGTGGTGAGAAGGAGCCGCGAAGAAAGCCGCTCGCAATCGACAACGGGTTCCTTACCAACGGCAAGGGGAAGGCTAAGGCGACGTACGCGGACTCGAGCACCTCGTCCTTCTCATACCCACCGTCGCCACCAGAACGACCCTCCATCTCACCAACGATATCGACTTGGACGCTTGTGGCCGACACGGACCCTTTCCACGACAGCCACGCGGTCAAGTTTCACCACAAGCCACTACCCGCTCTGCCATCCCCGCCTACGTCGTCGCCATCCAGCTTAACATTGCAGGGTCCCAAGGGAAGTACGAACGGCTCTCTTTCACCGAAACCACCAGGTTTCGAACTATGTCCGAACTGTATCGAACATTACGGCGTGGTGCACGCGCTGGAATCGTGTGTCGCGCCGTCGGGGCAGCCCGACTGGCCGCCGAGCCCCGAAGATGCTCAGAGAGCGTTGTCGCAGTGGAGCAGGACCGCGTCGAGGAAGGGGCAGCTGAGACACGCCTACTTTGAGAAAGTGTGGGGACCTAGAGGCTGGGATGATGTCGGTATGTCCAGGCGCGCTGCAGGTCGTGATTGTCAGAGCTGACGTGTTCTTTGTTGTAGAACAAGATGACCGTCACACGTGCAAATGCTCGACTTGCAACACTGTTATAGTCAACATGCGATACAAATGTATGTCCTGTAAGGACTTCAATCTCTGCAAGGCTTGCTACAGGTGTGTGCAGATCACCTCTCCATTTCTAATGCTAATTATGCGACAGTCAAGTACACGAGATTCACCCTTCGCATGTGTTCTTGGTCGTACCGGACAAGCCAACACGTACGCGTAGCGAGCCGATGCTCGAGGTTGCCGCGCTTATGCCCGATGAGAGTGGCGAGCTCTGTAAGTCGACCGACAGGCCTTGCCATATCTGCTGACCAATAACTTTCAACAGCAATGACACACCCCGGCGTCAAATGCGCACAGTAGGTCTTGGTGCTTCACGTCGTTTGATGCTGAACTCACCTTCATCTCGGTCATAGCTGCCTCCAAGACATCGTTGGTGCTAGGTTCCACTGCGCCGTATGTCCGGCGGTCGATATATGCTCTAATTGCGAGTCCGCGGGTCTTCCTGGGAATCTTGATTCGTCGGACGATGGACATAACTCGTCGCATATCATGATCAAGGTTTGCAGTGACCAGCTCATGCCAAGCTCAGCTGCTGACCCTGTGGTTTCAGATTCCATACCCTCTTCCGAACGAAGAGCTGCAGTCAGCGAGCAGGCGAGCACAGCAAATGTGGGGTCGCGATGTAGCGAATCTGGAGGGCATGAGCCGCTCGAGGCGGACCTCGTTGCACTCTGCGTACGCTCGCACCGTCATGGGTTCATCGTCGAGTTTAGACACCACCACTACTGCCGGAAGGCCCGACGCCCATGGTATACGTTGCAGGCGATGTAATCACGTAAGCACCCGTTCTCGATACTCATTCGCATGCCAGTGGTACTAATGTTCTCCCCAGCTCATCTACGGCATACGATTTCAGTGCGCGCATTGCCCCTCAAAACCTGAACCTTACAGTTTAGTACGTCAATGTCAGTTGCATGTCTTCTGCAGAGCCTGATCAGGCTCTTAGTGCTCCGATTGCGAGCCACATTCCTATGCCGT
>ALYI01003656.1:0-18887 GCA_001969225.1 Ceriporiopsis andreanae CBS 279.92 | reverse complement strand
GGTGTCGCGCCTTCGCCAGGTGTCGCGCCTTCGCCAGGTGTCGCGCCTTCGCCAGGTGTCGCGCCTTCGCCAGGTGTCGCGTCGCCGTTGGGTGTCGTGTTGCCGTTGGGCGTCGCATCATCTCTGGGCATCGCGCCATCACTGGGCATCACACCATCGCTAGGCATCACATCGTCGCCTGGCGTGTCGTTGCTGCCAGACCAGCCATCCGTGTCAGGTGTGTCGTCGGTGTCAGACCAGCAGTCGGTGCCAGCCGATTCGTCTTCTGCCACGTGCAGTTCTTTTTCGGTCACCAGTGATCCACTAGCAGAGCACTCACCTGGTGCTATGCAGCGGCCAATTGGGGAGACTCTTACTCCGTCAAGCTGTGCTGTCTATCTTGGCTTCCGCCATGTCTCCTCCACATCTGGCCATGCATCAGTCTTGCAAATCTCATGTGTCAGCCCTGCAACACCGTCGAAGTTAATTGAGGCTCTTCTCGTCAACCAGTCGGACAGCGTGGTTGCGCAGCTTCGGCGGGCCTTGGAACGCAACTCATCCTACCGAGTAGCAGTCTCGCGGGTACCTCTTGAAATGACGCCTACCTCCGGCTACAATAACCCTATCCATGGATGGTCCCAGCTTGGAGTCTTGGCGCACGCTCGTTCCGATGACAGCACCCCCATTGCAGAAGCTGATCAGAGCCACGAGGAGACGCGGAGAATATGCGACGTCCAGCAGTTAGTAGGCATCCCTCTCTATGTTTTGTATGTCTATCCCGACGATCCTCCATCTCCGATCAGACCCATCCCCATGGCGCAGCATCCTAACCAGTCCCAGCCTCCAAGAGGATCATCTGGTGCCACAGATAAGGCCCTGGCACTTGATCACTACTTGAGGTCTAAGTACCCTACCCATTATGCATCATTGCGCGCTCTCGAAAATCACCGGCGAGTTCGACAAACAACTGCCTTCATCGTCGTCCGCCGCTATCAGGTTCTCATGCGCATACTCGACGGCGAGAAAGTCAAAATAAGGGGCGGGCCGCTTGCAGGGAGGCAAGGACATATGCCTGATGGCAGTGTGTTCTCGTGGTCTGATATCGTGGCGTGGACACCAGGACTCAAGGCGTCGGAGCGGAATGTGCGGTCTAAGGTGGAACAAGTACGTCTTCTTCCACAAGCTTGTGTTTCTTGTGCGCTGACACGCAGCTTCAGCTTCTTGGTGCATACACACTCATTCCGCCCGAAGACACGTGGAACACAATCTCTGAAGACGAGAAGAGTGTCTTCAGAGTTCTCAAATTTCTTATGACACCGGGATCTGTTTCTTTGAGTGGCGAATTTGACATTCAGCCTACGAGCCAGGAAGCACTATCAGCTGGGCAGACAGTGGCGGAGCTCTTGGAGCATGTGGAACGTGTGATGAAAGGCCGCAATCAAACTGTCCCAACAAATCATATCGAAAATATCAACGGAGTATAGATGTACATGTTTAGTAGAGATTCACAGTGTAAGCAAAATAGCATCATGTTTCCGACTCCCGAGTCACCATGGAATGTTCCTACTAGTTGCGTCCGATAGCGGTACAGATACCTAGAGCCTCGATCCACATAAGTTTCCGAGTATGCATGTCACGAGAGCTGACATCGACACGTCGGGCCAGCTGCTGATCCAGATTGTTGACGGTCTCTTGGAGAGGGAATGGACAGTTCGGCTCTTCACATACGACCTGTGCCATACGAGCGGGAGCACCCGTAGGTGCGAAAGACAGTTGCGCCTCTTCCGCGTTGTGCTCGAAGTGATGGGCCATGAGCGCTGCATCCTGATAGGTCTCCCAGTCGACCCCGTACTCGGCGAGGTCCCCGACGTTCTCGTCCTCCGCAGGAGCCAAGAATTGCTGGATTCCGCGAGGACCATGCTGCACCATTCCGAAGAAAAACAGGTCCCTAGGACTGCGAGGTCGAGAGTTAGGAAGCCCGATCTTGTGGGCATTCCAGGCCTGCGCCCACTCAAGCGCGTCTTGGTTGATAGCTGGAAGGAAGAGGTGATGGAGGAGCCAGATGTGCTCGGGCCGCTCGGCATCTAGCCCGTAGTGGAGCTCGAGATCTTGGAAGAACTCCTTCCACTTCCTCCCAAATGCGCGAGTGACATCGAACCAAAGGCGTTCAATCCGGGTGTTGTGGACACTCCTGAGTACGAGAAAATTAGCATCAGATAATACAAAAAGGAATATAAAGACGACATACCTTCCCCAAATGTACGAACCACGGTCCAAACCCTTATGCTCCTCCATCCACTGAGCGACACCAAGGTTCTCTGTACCGTGATCGCCTCTCACACGGCTGGGAACCCCATACGTATTGATAGCTTCTAGGAACAGATGAAGGACAGTCTGGGCGCGGTTATTGTTGCTGGCCCTGATGCCCAGGACGTGTCGAGAGTAACCGTCAACAAAGCAGTGAATGACAATCTTCCAGTGGATGAGACCTGCCGGAGGAAACACGTGAGCATGAGAGCATACAACATAATGCCAATGAACTTACCATGCTGGCCGTCGTGGTGAACAAGTGAAAGTGGGCCTGGGACGGAATACGTCCGGCGCTGGATGCGCCTTCTCTGGCCGAAGGTCGGCGGTGCGCCCGATACTCTGAGATACGAAGCCTCGATCCGGTCTCGCGGTACGTTGTGACCGTGAGCCTTCAGGTGTCCGCGAAGCATCCTACGTCCATAAGCCGGAAAACTGCAGAGGATATCTCGGAGCTGCTGATCGAGTTCATGATCTGTCATCGTAGAGACAGGCGTACTCGAGGAGGTGTACTGACGGACAAGCTGACCATCGGGGCCTTGAACAGTGGTGCACACGGGTGGAGCAGGTTGTACGAGTCCGTGTTGCAAAGCCCGCCGGCGAATGGTCCTCGAGCTGCATCCGAAGATATCCTTCAGCTGAGATGGACCTCGGAGGTCGAGTGCGAACGAGAGAAAGTTGGAGTCGATTTCAACGCGAGGGCGCCCTCGACGGCCGGTGGTGACGCGCTTGGCAACAACGAGGGATGAGGCGTCCGGAGGATCGGCGGACTGGTTCACGGCATCGTCGAGATCTGCGATCATGGCAGTGATGCTACGCTTCAGCTCTGCGTATTCTTGATGCGGGATGACAGCTCGGTGCTGCACAGAGCCAATAAGCATGCCATACGAAACCAGTACAGCAACGACGTACCCTATTTGCTGCAGCACTGAGAGAGAGTGCTTCGTTGCGCACAACGCGCAGCCTTTGCGCGTCGCCGATCTGAGTTCTTACCGCCACATTTACACGGTCTAGCAGTTCCTGATACGCGTGCCTCAAATCATTCAGCCGAGAATCCATAGAGCGGTGAGGTGAATGGGCAACGGAAAGGCCGATTGAAACGGGAGGGTACAAGAGTTAAGAGTCGGCGCGTGGAGTAGAGTCCGGGTCAGCGCCGGGGACAAACAGTACTGAGGGGCCTGAGGGTGGTGGCTCTCGGCGGATCGGTCAGCTGATAAAGACGGAGGCAAGAAAGTTCGTATGCCGAAATGGGAATCAGTAGTGTAGGAAGATGCATTCAGGTGCAAATGGGTGCACAGAGGTGACGCGGAATAGAAACAGGCGAGAAGAAAATGCAAGCGCGCGAACGAGTATTTTAGAGAATAGAAGGGACGTGCATGAGTGTGCAGCCAGGTGCGACGAAGTGCAAGTGGCTGCAAATACATGCATTCCGGTGCACGTAGATGAAAGAGCGTGCAAATGGGTGCAAATGGATGCAAACGGAAGCGCCCGTATAGACGACCGCATTTTTGTCCGAGGAAGACCACGATACTCAAAGCGTACTCCGACTGAGCTGTAGAGCCGATAAATGATAAGACCACCACACTGTTGATGATTGTGATGAAATGAACGCACCTTGGGGTTTCTAGCAAGGCATCCGAATTATCGAAATTCGTGATCGCGTAGTAGAACGAGGCATGAGTTATCAATGCTGAATGTACAGTGTCCAAAATCCTGAAGCACACATCGTCATATTCAGGTATACTTGCAAGCCAGACGCTAGGGGCGTACCAGAGAATAAAGATCTAGAAGATTATTGGTGAACTGCAGTGCTATTGATTGTCTGGAGTACGCACAAGGTTTTTCAGAATCCTTCCATCTAGCTTGCTACGCTGATAATACGTGTAAACCTGCACGCTCGTGATACCATACAGACTGGTCGCCGAGTAAGTATCGCGTGACTCGTCCGGGGCGCACGATTACGACTTACACGGCCGCAACAGTGTTACCTAAGACGGATCAGCGGCGCATGCGAACCCCAGCTAGTATCGCTACTCACCAATAAAAAGCCCACCCAGGGTGCCTTGTGGCCCTGGAGAAAATGGAAATGTCATTTTGTGGGGTTCCTTCAAGATAGCGATGAAGTTTGAAGTTATATAGACGGGAGGCCCTCAGCCCTGCCAAGTGTGACCCGCGGTGATGCTAATGACCACAGTCAAGAGTGCGACTACAAATGCGGCGGCGCCACCACCTCACTGGACCATCGACGGTATCACGGTTTGAGATCAGGATTGGGCTTGTATGGTATAGGTTTCGCACTGGACGCACCTTGATATAGAGAAGCAGCGCGAGCCTTCTCACGCAACGCCATGCTGGACTGTTCCATCCGAATCACGCTTCCATTGATTCTCCCTGCCAGTGCCAGAACTTGACAGGACTCGTGATATGAGAGCATCCAATCCGGTATCATCTGGGAAATCTTCAGCTCGCCCTGTGACCAGCTGGCTTTCGAAGGCAATTGTTGTGAGCTGTATTGCAGGAAGGACGATTCGAACACTAACAGAGGCTCACAGCACGCCGCTGAAGACCGGACAAACAAGCTTCGCTCAAATTGAACGATGAATCGCGCTCCACTTACTGCACTCGTCGGATGGCGAGGACGACGGACTGTTGGTGATTGCTCCGTTGCTCGGGACTTCTTTCGAAGGGCCCGAATACGAAACATATTGGGGAAAGTAGGCTGTGGGGGGCATTCGTCCGAATTTTACCAGACTCAGCGATGAACGCCGCCAATGCCGGCAGTCCTCTGGTCCTGGAGGTGCACGAGTCGAAACGATCATGTTCAACAGCGTGACACAATGGCAGTTTTGACGCTTGCGACAGATGGTGTAGCTGTACCGTCCAAGATAAATCAATCAGCTATTCGTTATACCACAGCATGAATTCTACATGCCATCGCGTCCCGTCCGGCATCAACAGCCAATGATGTCGTGGCGGATGTTCCTGTTCCTGTGCGGCGTTGGATTTGCAACGTGCAAAATCATTGAGCAAGGCCAACAGAGAGTGAACGGCAAGACCTTCAGTTGGACACCCAGAGAATTCGGACCTAATTCCAGCGATGCCGACTCCGCCCACTGCCCCCGTCGCCGCCGACATAGCCTTGATGGTCGTAGGAGGAAAGAATGTAGCCTGGTGGCTGAGAACAAGCTAGGCGCCCCCACGTGCCAGATGAATCTGCGGTGATGGTTCGATCTTTCCTCAGATCTTCCTTCACCCTCGGCAATTTTTGTGAACAGAACAGACCGCTTGTGGCCCAGGAGGATCTATTTGACATGGGGTTCAAGTATATCATAGGTACGTGACACCGTCTGTAGCGCATCAATGGCTGTTCAGAGATCTATGACAGAACATATGGAGGAAGACGATGAGACCTCCCGCGCAATCCCCAAGTGGGTCGAATTGGAGTACTCGGTATGTTGCACGAACGGAACTGAGCTTTGATCATTCTGACTTCTCACCCGTTCTCACGTAGCACATGCAAACGCTTGCGGGACCCGACTCGGAGGTGCACTACACGCATCTCTCCCACTCGTCGTGCGCCACCCTATCGTCGAGCTCTGCGGACGCGAGCAAGCACGATATCGCGCCCGCGTTCGCGCATGTTGAGAGCGTTATAGACATGCTCGCGAAGCTTAGCATCCCGCTCGACCACGTCTGCCTCTTGGACCCCAAGGCCCCGCAGGCTCTCGCGCCGGACGACGGCGACGGCCGCTTCGCGTGCTTCTTGTTCGGTGTAAGTCGCGCCACCACCGCCTGTCCCCGCGATATATCTGATTGAAGCGTAGTGATCGGGTCTACAGGGCATCCTTGGTACGCGGACTTCCATTGCTCGAAGGATAGTCATTTCCGACCGATGGGTGGCTGATTGAGTACGCGACGCGCAGGCGACCACCCGCCGCGCGACAGGACAGGCGAGCTGCGCGTGCTCGGCTTCGCGACGCGCCATCTCGGGCCAGTGCAGATGACGACGGACACCGCACTCGGTGTCACCAAGCTCGTCGTGCAGGACAAGAGTGAGTCGTCGTCCGTTCTGCGGTTGCCCCGCGCGACGTGCTGACGGTCGTGGCTGTAATCAGTCCCTTTGGATGAAATCGAGTATATCGTCAGTAGATTTTCTCCGAATGCGGTTCGTTACTGACAGGAGCCACAGGACCACCCGACCATCGTATTCAATCCAAAAGAAAGCGTTGAGATGCCCTTCCGTGCGTCGTTGGTCCCCGTAGCCACGAAACGGATATTCGCTCATATTTAATTATGATTGGTGCTCACCAGGCTACATTGCGGACGGAAACGAGCCGCGCCTCCCACCGGGCATGCGCGAGCACCTCCATGACGATCTGGACCAAAGCTTCGACTTCTGAAGACAGAGAAGCAAGGCCTTGAGATGGGAAGGCGACCGTGGGGTATACGACTATAATTCGAGTAGGGTATCCAAAGGGGTTACATTTAATGATACATACGTAGCGAGTGGCGATGAGAGTGTGAGGGTCGTGTGCACGACTGGCGGCCTACCCATGAATCGCGTCAAGTCATCTCGGTTTGATTGATTCCGCAGTCTGCAGGGCCCACGATTGAATGTCCTCCAAAGGGAGCTCACCCCATTTCGCAGTAGCCTACGCGCAGAACAGTCAATAGTCTGCGTCTTAAGTGTATACAACGACGCACCTCTTCCAAGAGATCGAGCAGTTTTCCCGCCTCCTCGTCTGCTGCGTCGCGTGCCCGAACGTTCGCCTGCATCTCGGCTTGCAGCTTCCGGTTTGCTTTGTCCAACTGCAGAACGTCAATCATCGACTTGCACGCGATATAGATGGGCGACGCACCTCTTGAAGCTGCGCCTTCAGCCTCTCCTTCTCCGTCTGTAGCAGCGGTAATATCTGCGCGCGCGCCGCCGCCCCCGGATGCAAGTCTTCCTTCCATATGTCCTTCCCTTTGTACCCAGCAGCCTTCCGCTCTCGTGCATCGGTGACTATCTCGTGTAGCCTGTCGATATTTGGCTTGACACCGATCTTCTTGAAAAGGTCGTCACATCCCGTCTGCATTACCCACACAGGTCAGTCCAAGTTGTTTCGCGGATGGAGACCGACGTGAAAGGTCGCACGGTGATCAGGGACTCCATATGCTGCGAGACCGTGTTGAACACAGACGACGACGCGCCGGGTTCCTCCTCGCACCACAATGCGAAGCATTCCGTGAAGTCTTCATATCTGCATACTTGATATGAAGAACGGGTCGTGTCAATGCACGCGAGAGCGACTCACGTCCATTTGTGCGCCGAACGCTGGATGGCGAGCTGCAGCGCGGAGTGGAAGTAGTCCCAGCGTTTGCTGCCAGAGACAGTTGCTGCCATGGTTCAGACCTTGGAGAGTGTTTATGTAGATGGCAAGAGGTATAGGTTCAGGTGCAAGTTCTGATTCACGCGAGACGCGACCACACGCGACGGAAAGCGTGGGAAAGTTGGCTCGACCCTCCCACTCAGAGTCACAATCACCCTGCAAGTCAAAGTTCGACGAAAAGGCGAAACATATACGGAGAATAGGGTGTGTGATAGCTTGGGCTTATTGAATGAGTAGTGTACAGACATCCGTGGACATTGAATGGGGATAGATAAAGGTTGTGGTTTGGCTGTGGCATGAATACTCAATGAATACTAGTCCTAGGCCTCAGAGCCCGTTCACCTTCCCGTTCCCGTTCACGGCAGCAATCCCCTCGATTTTCCTCCGCCACTGTGCAATCATCTCGACGCTGATCATTTTCAGCCCCCAGCGGTCCGCGAACGCACGGAGCGCGTCTCGTCGCATCATCGTCCCTTCTTCGTCCTCATTCACCAGTTCGCACAGGACGCCCGCGCGGGGCAGGCCCGTGAGCGCACAGAGATCGACGCCAGACTCGGTGTGCCCTGGGCGCGTGAGTACGCCGCCAGAGCGCGCCCGCAGCGGGACCATATGTCCCGGGCGAGAGAAGGAGGTCGGGTCCGTGTGTGAGGAGGCGAGCGCGCGGGCGGTGAGGGCACGGTCGTGTGCAGAGATGCCTGTCGTTGTTCCTGTACGAGAGAAGAGCTGTCAGAGGTGTAATGTGCTTCAAAGGCAACGTTCGCACCGTGTCGATAGTCCACCGTTACGGTGTAAGCCGTTTTGTGAGGATCCTCGTTTTGAGCAACCATCATAGGTATTTGGAGCTCTTCTAAACGCTCCTGAGGCAAAGCTATACAGATATACCCGCTGGAAAGTCACCCAAGGTCAGCTCAAGAGGATCATGTATGACCTACGACTTCTGTAATACCACGTACCTCGTATACCGAATCATCCATGCCATCTTCTCCGTCGAGACTTGGCTCGCCGCGATGATCAAGTCGCCCTCGTTCTCTCTGCCTTCATCGTCTGCAACCACCAAGAACTCGCCCCGCCCGAACGCTTCGAGGGCCTCCTCCATCGGGTCGAACGAGAACTCCGTGCGCACAGGCAGATCGAGAACCTCTCGCGGGCGTGCGGTCGACTTCGGCAGTGGTGGTGGCGACGGCATTTCAACAGCAGCTGTCTTCGACTCGAGTTTTGCAGAGGGCTTCAGCGGTGTAGAGAGCGACTTGGGAGGAAGAGATGGTGAGACGGCGACAGGAGCCATGCGAGCGTGACTTCCGGTGGCGGCGGTATGATTTGGCGGGTCGGGGCTCGCGAGGCGCGGGCTGCTTACTACACGGCGGGCGGTGGGAGGTCAGGGTGCTCGACACAACGCACAAGCGTATTTAGAGGTGAGGGCAGGTGAAAGAGCAGCGGGAGGAGTCAGCGAGCGTGCGCCCGTCGGAACATCCTTCAGCGGTCTTAGTCGGACTGAAACGCGGGCCCTCGCTCATGATTGTGAGGGCGGCTCGCACGATAAAGGTGGGTTGGGAATGCAGAGGGATGCAAGTAGATTGGTATGCACGCCCGTGCTTTGTCTTTGAAATGGTAAGCAGAGAGGAAAGGGTAAGCCGATTTATGATGTTAGGAGGGTGCTACAACGGCGCATCAATCCTTGATGCACAGGGAGAACTTTCTAAGGAAGTTGGCGAGTAATATTCGTAAGAGCATCCAGTCAGTATACCGCCGGTAGGACCAGAACATAGTAGGTTTGTAAGAAACGAAAGACAGCGAGAGCAAACAGAACAGGGGCCTACATCCGGACCAACAATTTGCATTCATAGAAAATCTACGCTCTTATATTCCGCATACCTATCGTACATGCGCGGCAGTACTACAGAAAGAACGGTAGGGAGGTCAACTGGCACGGATTGCGAGTGCCAACAGATCAGAGGTGCTTGCTGCCAGCCCAGTTGCACGCGGGCGGCAGCGGCGATGGATCGAGCGCAGCGGCCCGCTGCTCGCGTACGATGTCCTGCCCGTCGGGGGCGTCGGAGGAAAACACCGTCGGATTGATGGAGAGAAAGACAGGAAATTGCTCGAGGGAATGAGATAGCGGTAACGTCGCGCTCGAGGGGAGCACTCGCAGTTAGTATATTCGCGCGACTCCAGAGGGGCGCCGCCAGCGGAGCGAACGCAACCAGAGGGAGGAATCGCGCGCGGTCTCCTCCAATATTAATGGGAGCGTGTTGGGTAATGACGTGGACAATGTGCGCCGTGTCAGTATGAGAATCCGACTCACCGTCGTCGCGGTAGCCAGTGTGGCGTGCCTGCGTGCGGCGTGCGCCATCTGGTGAGCTGACTTGCGAGCGAGCATGTAAGAAGACCGTATAAGGCTGGGGCCAGTGGACTGCCTCCTCAGCGAGGAAGTCGACCGCATGCCCTGGTCCAATGGCATAGCGACCGGAGCACCAGCGGAGGAGCCATAGGCCAGCTAGGCGTCGAGAGCTCCTGGGCGTGAAAGGTCCCAGTGCCTGCGCTAGGGACGCGGATGGCGCCAACGATGTGCATTGTCGATGCATATCTCCTGGAACGAGCATTGCGGTGGGAACGGAAAGACGATTGCAGATATCTCCTGGAATGGACATTGCGGTGGGAACGGAGAGGCCATTGCAGCCAGCCTGACGCACGGTCGTGCGCAGTGTTGTTTTGCGAGGTTTATTCTTCCGATATGAAGCCTTGTGAGCGGACGTCCGAAGATGTGGCGGCTTGCCACAAACGACGATCGACTATAGCGTGTCTCGTCACACGAGACACTCATCTGCACACCGTCCGCCCACAACTTCGCATTGATCCTGCGTCCGGACCAATCAGTGCATGTGCGTATCGAACCGAACGACCGACTCACCACAGCTTTGTGTCCTACCGCGATAGGAACGGCCGAAAACCCGAGCAGCGAGCGCGCTGAAACGGGTGGCGGCGAGGACGACCTAAAGACAGCTCTCACGCGCCCTTTGAGTCCCGCGACCTCCGTAGCAATGACGTAACTGCATGCCGACGAGCCAGCTATTAGTATTTCTGAGGGTGTTAAAGCGCACTTGGCACGGCGTTAGGGTCCTCGACTAACGACTTCGACGCGGAAGACACGCGTGGCGACGACGGAAGTGAGCAAACCTGTGATAGGGATGCCTGAGGATGCCTGCAAGTACTTCAGGGTTCTCCAAAGGGTTCCAAAAGGTGGGGAAACGCAGCAACGTCGCGGACATGGCCGTCGAGACGAGTCTAGGTCTATGTTGACGCCGGCAAACGCGAACAGTTTGCGCAATGTGGGGAAACGCTGTCGGAACGACACGAGACTTGTCTTGCGACCCAGCGTGGCCGCCAAAATATCGCGAATGATGTTCTGCACGACGGTGAAGACGTCGAGGGCGGTGAGTGGAGGAAGAGAGCACGTTCGCAGCCGGGTTGACCTCGGCCATCTTCGGAGCGCTGCGAGCCTTTTGAAGCCGGAACGCGTCGCACTCCTTCACCACCACCACTCATCCCTTCCTCCCACATCCTCCGCCGGACTGGGCATCCAGGCGTTGTAGACCTACATTATAATCGGGAACCGCATAGATAATCCAATGGCAGTATCACCAACCGGAAAGTGGGACGCAAGGTGCGTACTCGACGCTCGTCGGCGCTCGAGGCGGTACTGACGATGCCCGCGACGCTGCAGGTATCTTGGTCCTGTCCCCCACGACACCAGCTACTACATCAAAGCCTTGATTGGCGGTGTCCTCGCGTGTGGTATTACCCACGCCGGCATCACCCCTCTCGATGTCACAAAATGTAACATGCAGGTGCGTCGCTTGGCCGCGCCCAGCGCATCCCACATCCTGACGGCTTTGCTTTCGCTTCCAGGTCAACCCTGACAAGTTCAAGGGCACCCTCTCTGGCCTGAGGACCATCGCTGCCGAGGAGGGCCGCACCGGTCTGTGGAAAGGCGTCGGCCCGACCTTCGTCGGCTACTCGCTGCAGGGCATGTTCAAGTACGGCCTGTACGAGTTCTTCAAGGACACGTACATGAACCTCGCCGGCGAGGAGGGGACGAAGAAGTACAAGGGCGCGATCTGGCTCGCGGGCTCTGCGTCCGCCGAGTTCTTCGCGGACATCGCGCTGTGCCCGCTCGAGATGACCAAGGTCAAGATCCAGACGAGCCCCGCAGGGACGTTCCCCGTGCCCATGGGCGCCGCGCTCGCCGAGATGCGCAGGACCGCCGTGGACACCCGCTTCCCGTTCGGCTCGATCGTCCCGCTGTGGTCGCGCCAGGTGCGTTCCCGCTCTCTACTCTCCGCCCCTCTCCCGCCGTGCCTCTGACGCTCGCGTCCCCGCAGATCCCGTACACGATGGCCAAGTTCTTCTTCTTCGAGTACATCGTCGAGCTGTTCTACACGCACGTGTTCACGCAGCCCAAGGCGACGTACAGCCAGCCGACACAGCTCGGCATCACGTTCGCGTCGGGCTACCTCGCCGGTGTCGTCTGCGCGATCGTGTCGCACCCGGCGGACTCCGTCGTGTCGCTGATGGGCAAGCCGATGCACAAGGGCAAGTCGGTCGGGCAGATCGCGTCGGAGGTCGGCATCGCCACGCTCGCCACCAAGGGCCTCGGCACGCGTGTGATCATGATCGGTACCCTCACCGGCTTCCAGTGGTGGATCTACGACTCGTTCAAGACGGCGATGGGCATGGGCACGACTGGCGGCAAGTAAGCGTGTGCCGCGGAGAGTTAGAGATAGTGGACGTGCGGAGAGCTAGTGCTGGTGGGGAGTAGAGGGCGCGTGCGTTTTGCTGTCCGGTCAGCTACGACTTGTGATCTCGCTCTCGTTGGTTCCTGTCCGTCGATTTATTGTAGACTCCTTAAAGGACATACCCTGTACATGGACCATAAAACTCCATCGCTAGACTTCGGGCTGTGTGTCCCTTTGCGAACAGGGGAAACGCGTCCGCACGGCAGGCTTGAGGAGGCGGCCCGGAGTCCGGTGCGCGGCAAATGTTCACGAAAATGCGAACCAGCTTTTGCTAGTCCCCGTCGTTGTCGACAGCACTGATTGCGACGGACAGCCTGATCAAGAAAGTATACTAATAGGTCTGGTACGTCGTCATCTATGCACCTTCTTGCTCATATAACGACCCAACGAAGCTAGGAGTTTTGCTGTAATTAGGCCACTCGAAGAGGAATACCAATGTAAGAACCAAAGCGCACGCTAGCATCTCATGGCTGACCAACACTTCCGGCTTCAATCGGTACGTTCGTTGGTCCTGTGCATGTCTGCGACTCACTGAGTCTGCCCTCTTCAAAGAGACACCACAATTTCGACAAGTCTGCTATCATGAACCTGCGTGACTGCACAGCTGCGCCACGCCATCACGGATTTCAGCATCTGCTTTTGATGTACCACGCCGCCATTGACAGAATTGCATGGCTGTGCGGTAGTGGCGCGGACCCGACGCATGATACGTTCGGTACATGTGGCCGTCTCCATTTCGGATCACGCGTAAGCACGAATAGCAACGTTTTTCAACCTTCAACCTTGTTACCGATGATCATCAGGCCGCGACAGCCTCTCTTTAGTCGTTCACTGTTAGTTGGAATCGGCGACATTGACATTTTGCAGCATAGCTCCGTCAGGGCCTGCTTTTCGGAAATATTACAGCAAGACGTCACGTATGTGAGTGTCTTCTCGGGTTGGGACATGAGCTGCGCGTGACTTACGGGCTACCTGACATACAGTGGCCCCCGACCTCGTGATACTGAGGGCTGTGGCGCTATCGATCAAACTACACAGCTCATGCTCGTTGATATCTCCTCCGGCAATCGCGCTCGTGCATCCAAGCCAGGCAATGAGACGTCGCGCATTTGGCCTCACTTTCACTCATCTCGAATCTTGCGTGCGTTCGCGTGTAAGCCCGCAACTTCAACAGGCAACCCTCGAACCTCATATGCATCTATAGGGCAGCGCTGCTGGGCCATACATACCGCGGAGTGGCGGCTGTTGGAGCTATATCTGCACGCGGGTGGGCGAGGGATACACCCGTTTGTCATCGTATCCTGATCATGTCTTCCCCATCTCCGTCCATGGCCCCTCCCAAGCTCGACAATACGCTCGGAGCGATGTTCATTGGTGCGCCTTGTCCATATTATTTTCGTGCATCGGCTCATATACCCACGACTGCAGGTGTCATTGTGGCGTCGGTGTGAGCCTCAAACATAGTGCCATGACTTGATTCCCGCTGACTCGTATCGTCAGGCTTTTCGGGATAACAAGCGTCCAAACCTATACGTACTATCGGCATTATCAACGCGATGCGAACCTACTCAAAAGTGTGGTACGAGCCTCTGTTAACTATCTTGCAAGCCTCCCTGATTTCAGTACCGACCTCAGGTGGCGATACTCTGGTGAGTACATTAGGCACGTGTTGTTGATCCAAGGCAAATAACCTAGAATATCTAGGCTTCTCGATATCGTTCACCTAGCTTTGATTACGCATGGGATGTACTATTACACGATATCGAACTACTTCAATCCGGTGGTACTCCTGGTCATAACCAAGTAAGTGGTGGGCTTAACAGGTATATAATATGGCTGACTGCATTCGAATCAGGACAATTGCGGTATGTGGCGAACCGAAAGCCTTGAACGATATGCTGAATCCAACAGGTCCATGTCGCTATCGCAGGGCTCAGTCAACTCTTGACTAGAGGGTTAGTATACGTTGTTCATGCCCCCGATTGTCGCTGATAACGCGTGCTCTGGCACAGAGTATTCATCTTTCGGATCTGGCGATGTAAGCGGCGATTCAAGGCCTTATGCTTCACGCAACTGATTAAGTGCTATGTCTAAAGTCAGCAAGCGAAATGTTCTGTTGGTAGCGGTTCTCGTAAGCTGTCCATGCCCAGTTGGTGAATAAGCGTGCTATTCATGCTCATCTTCATGTAGAGCTTATTTACGATCGCGTCCACCGGTGAGTGTTCCCCTAACTTCCAGCCCTTCCTGATACCTATTGACTGGATTATGATAGCGGGTAGCATTGGTGAGATTGTTTGAATTCTGCTCGACGTGCTTACGACTCACGATTATTGACAGCACAAACTGTGTTTATGTACGTGCAATGCTATCCCATGACATACGCCTCATAACAGCCGCTGGACAGGATGAAGGCTTCTACCATCGCAGAGTACGACGCCCGCTATTCTGTGAGTTACTTGACATATCAATCTCGCGTTTTTCATGAGTCATATTTATTTAGGAATACCTATTTGCGACCTTTGCCGCGGACGCAATAGCAGACGTTCTCATCGCCGTGTCATTATGCGTCATGCTGTGGAAGAAGCAGACGGGCTTCAGGAGGACGGATTCCGTTCTTCACGTTCTTTTGCTGTACACCTTAAACACTGGGGCCTTCGCGAGGTGACTATTACCTTTTATCCCGTACGACGATCACTGATCCCATCGATAGCTTATTATCCGTGGCGTGCTTGATTGTGGTGCGTAGTCCATTACGACCCGCGTGCGTTTGTGATTAAAACACCGTACGCCCAGTTGGCAACTATCCCCGGAAACCTCATATTCCTGGGCCTGTTCTATATTCTGCCCAAGTGTGAGTACTCAAATCCGATACATGATCATCGCTGAATTAACTCCTGCGGTAGTCCTGCTCAACGCACTTCTCGCAACCCTCAACGCAAGGCAGTCGTTACGGGAACATACCTCAGGCGAACTCATTTCCGTGCATCTGTCCAATATCAGACACGCTTCGTCAGCAGGAATTCGCCCGCCGCTAGTCAGCGAGAGCGACAACGCGAGTCAGGTAAGTCTAAGGCTTTTTTACGATACCATACTGCCGTTGACTCGATCTCAGCTGCGCGAACTAAACGTTCAAGTTGACACCGCTGTGCAACGGAAGTTCGACGCGTACGACTGACATGAAAAGGGTCACAGTATGTATTTGTTACAATGTCTGTCCACATGCCAAACGATCAACTTGTGGCGTTATCAAGTTTGAAACATCGGACATCTTCTGTTCTCTTTTCCAACTCTTTGCTCTGCCCAAAGCCACGAGTTAGCGGCGCCCGCCCCAACGCGGCACCCTGAGAGCACCGGAGTCATGGTGCCTACTCAGTGGGTGTGGTTTGGCATCCCTTCCCATAGCGCCCCTGCATCATGTCATGGACTCGCGCATAATACTCACCGGGTGCGTTACACGTCGTGATAATTCTCGGTCGGCCATTTTGAAACGAAGCTCTTCTAGATCACTGGAATGCTTCCGTGCCACGGCGAGTGTCTTGTGCTCCGTGATGCCGACTTATTATGCACTTCAATTCTTTAGTGACATAGCCTTTCTCGCAAGCAATGATCTGGTGATACGTTCTCGGATGCTTTTCCTCGACATGGGGCAAGTCATTATCGTGCCGTTTAAAGCACCGTGCAATATATGACATTTGACACGTCTTCTCATACTACAAGCGCTGGAATGCTTGCTGCAACTGACGAGTCATCTGCTTCGACAGGGCTAGGATACCCATCACATACTGATCATCGTGAGCAAATTTGCACTACAGAATGTATCCGGCGTGTGTTTATTCCGAGTTCGCAATGATGCGTCCCTCGGCGGATGGTTCGATCCGCTAGGTGGTGCGTCCAGTGCTCGACCCGCCACTGCGATTACTTACACACAGGCTGCGGAGGCCCCTTGCCAGCCGAATGCAGAAATGACGACTTGTAAGGACTGAATTCAACATCGACAGGTATAATAATCATCGCCCATACCGCTACCTTTGTCCCTCACAGCTGACGACGTTAGTTATAGACGCACCTTTAGGACGATAAACAAGGAAGTTTAGAAAACAACGATAGTGAGTCAATTAAAATTATTCGTGCGCCTGTAGCTGACTTCTTCCTGGTCGCCCGCTCTTCTCGACTAATCGCTTAGTACATGACCTTCCCATGCCTTCTCGCGAGACCGTTACCTCTCCTCCATCTGCAGTTGTCGGCGCGCCAGCATACCGTCCCGAGCCCGTCGAGGGCTTATGCACAGAATACACCGCCTCCAACGATCCCTACTGCACCGAGCAGCCTAGTCGCGGTAGCTCCGTGGACGAGAGGCGCGGTTCCGCTCTGAACACCATGGGCGTCGAACCGCTCAAGTTGATGACAGTTCGCTCCGATGCACTCTGGGAGGTTGGACAGACTATCACCGTCGCATTCATGCCGGACGAACTGGCGGGGACGGAGAAGCTGCGGCGGAAGGTTCAGCAGTACGCCGAGGTCTGGATGCAATTCGCCAACGTCCATTTCGTATTCGTTGAGGGTCACAATGCGGATATCCGAGTGGCGTTCGACCTCGAGGATGGTGGGTCGTGGTCATTGATTGGGAGGCATAGTCGCCGGCGACCTAACTTCTTTCCTACGATGAATTTCGGATGGTTCACCGACGACACGAAGGAAGACTCCCTCTCAAGGACAATCTTACACGAGTTCGGGCATGCCCTCGGGTGCGTACACGAGCATGAGATGCCACTGAGGCCTTTCGAGTGGGACGAACCTGCGGTAATTAGGGATTATGAGCGGCGCATGCTGCGGGGCTATTTGAACAAGGGGATGACACTCGCTCAAGCCAAGGCGGAGGTCAAAGAGTGGGTGACGAAGCACATCTTCCACAAGTACGAGAAAACAATCACACAATTCACGCGCTTCGACCCCACTTCCATCATGCTTTACGAAATCAAACCGGAGTTTACGAAGAATCATTACTCAGCGAAACGCTGCTCGGTTCTGTCCTCCGTCGACAAGTCATTTATCGCCGCGCTCTATCCTCCCTTCAATCTCCTCAAGCCATCACCACCACCACCGCCCTCCCTTCCTCCCTTCCTCCCACACAACCCATCGTACACTCATTCGCGACTGCCCTGATCGCGCAACGTGGCCAAATGAACCAACAGGTCTCGGATTATTTCAAGCCGCCCTTCACGTATCAGTCGCTCGGACGGGTGGCCAATCAGTCGCAGCTGCCGGGGCTGGGTCTTAGCAGCCTCGAGCTGTCTCCACAGACCGGCGAGGTGCGCTTGCAAGCTCGAGCTCATATCCTGTCGGGAAACCGGTATCGTGTGCGTGCAGATGGCTGGCGGGTGGGGACGAGCGTGCAGAGCGTGGAGTATAATTGGCTCGAACTGCCACACGGCTATCCTGACGTTCAGTTCGGCGCGTTCGAGCAGCCCGGTGTCCTCAAGGAGTCCTCGGTAAGGGGCCAACCGCGCACCTACCGCGTCAACTTTCCCCAGCCGTTCAAGTCACAGCCCAAGGTCGTGACGTTCCTTAGCCAGTTTTACATCAACAAGGGCAGCTCGTACAGCTTGTCGGCGTCCGCCGAAGCGATCGACCTGCAGGGCTTTACGCTGCGCATCTTCTCCTCGGGAAAGAACCCCAGCATGACGACGAACTTTGCCGTGAACTGGATCGCCCATCGCGAGGACAGCCCTTGGGTCGACAGCGGGTCCTTCAATGTCATTATCAAATGGACATCTGACCCCGTTGGGAAGGTGAGCTTCGCGCACAAGAAGTGGACGCGGCCGCCTGCGGTTCTGGCAGGGCTCACCCGCACCGATTTTCGAGGCACGGATCACCTGACGGCGCGATTGTCAACCAGGAATGTGACGGCTGAGGGCATGGAATGGCGGCTGGGTACAGGCTGGGTTGACTCCGTAGGGGCCTCTGGACAATATATTGCCTTTGCGTAATACTAATACTCCGCCTTTTCTTGTTCCGCATGCCGTCCAATATGTACATCGTGCTTTCTTGCTTTGCGTGTGGCGAAGAAATTCTGTTCCCGAAGGAGCGAGGTGCCAGCCAACTTAGCGAAACGTCTAGATACTATTATGCCCGGCGAGCCGTCCTGAATCACTGGTACTCCAATACTTTGACGTTGCGCTGCGACGGAGGGGAGTAAGTAATCGGGGAAGTCTGGCGGATGGCATTAGAATTCGGCGGGCCGCATTTTAACGGGCAAATGGATCACCTCACGGTCTATTTACAAACCTTATTTATTGGCTACAAGTCTACTTACATGCATACATAACATATTTACTTACCTTTCATGGGGTACTTTTTTTTTATTTTTTTATTTATTTTAAAGATCTACTCATTTATATACCGCGTACGACAGAGGTACAGTTGCGGTCCTATCTAC